>BPLQ01000785.1:0-25870 GCA_021605075.1 Caerostris darwini
AACTTTAAATACTGTTGGCCTTCCCTATCGTAAAATTCCTTATTCATTTTACTCTCATTACTCTGCAATTACTAAAATTTTGTTTCTTTCTTAAATTACTAAAAAATTATTAATTACAAAATTTTCTTTTCTTTCTTTCTTAAATAATTATTTGCTACATCAAAAAAATAGCTGAAAAATTCAATTTACAATAGACCAAAGCACGTATGCCTTCTGCCAATAAAAACCTGAATTATAAGTCGATGCAGGGTCCAGAAGTTACTCAATAAACGATCAACTGTAAGCAATCAAGAATTAAACAAACATCAATGCAGATAAATTTTTATATAAAATGATGCCATTTAAAAGCGGAAAGCAATAATGACGCAATCAGTTGCCAGTGTGTTTTTCAACTTATAACAGTTGGGCAGAAAAGTTCGTGGGCTGACACATAGATGGCGCTACTAATATTAAATCCATATTTTTTTTAGTTAGCCCTAACCTTCAAAAGACACGTGTATAAATCTGACAGCTGTTGCACTATTAGTATATGAGTTATAGCATTAACAAGAGATATATTAAGTGTCCTTTATTACTTATTCATTAATATTTTTGGATCACCCTAAAGTTAGAGTTTCTTCCGGTAGACTAATGCATATGCGTACTAATACTCCTCACTATACTATTCATACATCATCTTTAGATAGTACACCTAAATAAATCTTCAGAAAATAGCCAAACAATTATTTGAAAGATGATTCAAACCAACTAAAAAATTAATTCGAGAGAAGACTCCCGACTCTCATACAATTTCTTCCAAACTACTCTCGAGTTACCATTTACTTAAACAACATAATATATATTTTGAAATAATTCAATTTATAAGTTATGGGAGAGTGTTAAAAAATTAAAACTATGAGAGTATCTTCTTCATTTATTTCTATGATTTATAAAATAATGTAAAAAATATTAATTTCAAATATTCATAATTTTAAATACACAGTCCAGTCCCATTAATGTGACCACCACCTACTTAGGACGCCAACGTGAAATAACCCATCACAAAAGGCAGGTGGCAGCACAGTGCAGTGGAGTGTATATAAAGAATTCCACTTAATACCACACTCCACTAATTTTCTCATCAAGTCCCTTCAAAATTACATTCTTCATCTTGAGTGCTGGCTTACTAAATGGAAAATCAAATTAAATGTTAGTAAGACTGAAGCAGTCTTTTTCTCACACAAACGTATTCCTTCTCAAGCTATCTCAATCTACGGAGAGAATGTTATCTGGTCAAAACAAGCTAAATATCTCGGTGTTATTCTCGATAAAAATCTCACCTATCTTCCACACATTACACACATCCGCGATAAGTTCAATAAACGCATTCGTATCCTCTATCCTTTAATTTGCCGTAACTCTCCAACCACCATAGACATTAAACTTGGAACTCACATTATAAAACTTACATGAGGCCTACAATAACCTATGCTAGCCCGGTTTGGGGATCCGCTGCCAAGACCAATATTAATATTATTTGCCGCCTGCAAAATAAAATTCTTCGAATGATCATTAACGCCGCCTGGTTTTCCATAATAGTGATATCCACCATGTTCTCAAATTGCAAACAATCCCTCAATTTATTCAAAAACTTGCCCATAACTTTTACTCAAATCTTCCTAATATTCAAAACGATTTAATCAAAAGGCTCCCAGATTATGACATGCAAAATCCCAAAAATGCTAAACGTCCTCAAACCTCTCTCATAATTGATTCCACTTCCCACCCCTGACTTGTTCCCGCCTTATTTCACCCAATGCGTTTTCGCAATCATTTCTCCTTACGTTGTACTTCTTTTTATTTTTTAGATTAATTCTATCTGTTTACTTGTATTTATCTCGAACCTTTTTCTTCAACTCTGCTTCTAAATTATTTTTATTTGTTTTTATATGTTTATATATTAAATATAAATGAAAGAATAATAAATGAAAATAAAAAAAATGAATAAATAAACACATTTCTCGATTTGTTTTGATTACTTCAAAACTTTATGTGTCTCTTTCTTTTAATTCTTTATATATATGTATCTGGGCAAGTCACCTATTAGTCTTTACCTGCTTTGTTTGTCAAGGTATTATCTCATAACTTCAAAGGACTCCAACTCAAGATGGAAGCTAGCGGTTGCTTCGCACCAACACAAATCTTCGTACCACACTCCACTTAAAGCCAGAATATACAAGAGTGCATATTCTGGCTTTTGACAGGTGGTCACATTAATGTGACTGGATTATGTTATTATAACTATTGATAAAATGCAAAGGGAACGTGACCAGTAAATTTAAAGGGGAAGTAAAAGTTATTATTGCAAGTTTTAAAATAATAACTAAAATGTAGCATTTAGAATAAGTGTTTTTTTTTTTATTTTAAATAAATTTTTTTGTATCATTATATAAATTTTCATTGATAGTAGCGAAGGACCGAATTTGACTAAATTTGAATGGGTTTGTCAATAAATTTCTTATATGAATAAATAGTTCGCCTTCCTCAGTAGTTGCTTTGAACAGCTATTCGCAGATGTTTTGTAATTCATATCGTGCAGTGGAAATATTAATGACTTTTTTAAGGATGTAGATTGCTGATTATGCATTGTTTCTTTTTTTCTAATGCAGCTGGCAAGCGATACCGTGATCTTTATGCCATAAGGGCTGCACCGACGTTACTCATTTTGCATTATCCAGGGGAGCGCGTGTAACTTGAAGATAAGCCACGGACGTGGAATAACAACGCCCCCGCAACGCTCTACGAGGTCCTATTAGGACCGGGACCTACGGTTTAAAGTGTATTCCGAACCACTACAAACACCCATGGCACCGCCGAGAATCGAACCCGATACCTGTGGTACCGAGCACCAGAGCGCTAACCCCAGAGCCCCCGATTATGCATTGTAAGATGGGCTTAATTTGAAAACAAAGATTTTCCGTTACTATCAGAGTAGAGAAGTTTCATAAATCAAAGTGTTGGCAATTGCGGTTTGTTGGCCTTAAATAGCACTTGCGAAATATAATTTGGTATACACACATTTATTGCTGCTTTTATTTTGTGAAACCAGATTATGAATATTCTTTACAGGTATCGTAGATGGAAAATAATGCTAATGCCATATTTCAGTATCTCTGGCGCTCGGTACAGTAGGTTTCGGGTTTAATTCCCGGCTTGCCCATGGGTGTTTGTAGTGGTTCGGAATCCACTTTAAACCGTCGGTCTTGGTCCTAATAGGATCGTAGAGCGTTGCGGGGGCATTGTTACTCCGCGTCCGTGGCTTATCTTCAAGTTACACGCGCCCCCTGGGTAACGCAAAGTGAGTAACGTCTGTGCAGCGCTTGCCTTAAGGCGTCAAAGACAATTGTCTTAGTGGTTGCCAGCTTCATTAGAACGAAAATATTTCAGTATTTACGAATTCCAATTCTTCAAAATTTATTCGTTTTATATTCTATGAATGGAATGTTCTTTTTTCAATACTACTTGCTTAAATGGAAATCTTCGCATTCATAGCTACCATTCCTAAAGGCTCGTGCCCACCGACGCGAGAAGCGTTTAAGCCACAAGATTTGACCAATCACTAGCCTCACCGCGTTCGCCTGAAATCTACCGCTTGAAGTTGCCCAACTCTCAAATGCTTGCCGCGTCATGTGACTTGGATTGAGCCAATAAGGATCGAATAGATTTCACCGCCATTACGACGTGATCGAACTTTTTGTTTCTCTTCTTGTGTCTGTTCTCAGCGACATGTCCATCTCTTTCGATGAAGTTTTAATAAATGAGGTTCAAAAGTATCCTCATTTATATGATTTGAGCGACTCAAATCATAAAAATAAATTTATGAGGGAGAATGCCTGGCAACAAATTGGATTTGCCATGGAAAGAAATGGTGAGAAATTATATCTTTGCTTCTGTATAAATTATTAATAGTATTAATGAATATTTTAGGCTTAAAATCCTTACATACACTTTGTGCTTTCATATTCAATGTAAAGTCTCTATAAAATTGTGTCATGATGTTACATGTGTTGCTTGTGTTTATTATGTAAGTTACATTGAACATAAAATATTTATGAATAATTCATAATGTTAAATACAATAGTCTATAATAATTATTATTTTAAAACTTGCAATAATAGATTTTATTTTACTTTTAATTTACTTGTCACGTTCCTTTGAATTTCATCAATAGTTATAATTATTTGAAATCAACAATTATTTACATTATTTTAAAATTCGTAGAAATATATAAAGAAAAAATTGAAGTATGGCATACAATTTCAATAATCTTTAAATTTGATTTTTTAACACTCTTTCATCACTTATAAAATGAATTCTTTCAAAATAAATATTACTATTTTAGAGAGTGAAAGTGTACGACAAAGCATTTTTTTTCAATGAATTGTAAAAGATTCGGGAGTTTTCTTCCGAATTAGATTTTTAGTAATTGTTATAAATTTTGTTTGGAATAATTGTTTGACTATTGTTTTGAAGGTTTATTTATGCGTATCGTCTAAACAATAGTGTTAATTCTACTAGTGAGGAGTATTGATAACTCATATGCAGTAGTCTATCTGAACTAGCTGTGACTTTAGGGTGATCCAAAAACATCAATGAAAAAGCAATTAAGAATACATGCTATATCTTTCGCCTATTTCTTGTCAATATTTAATTTGCTTTAATTTCTAATGTTGAATACTACCTAGTACAGAGGTGAAATCCTTGACTGATCTTCAAATACAGTCTTCGACAAACACTTAAAAGCAACAATCTGCATCCGTAAAATATCAGATTTATATTATTTTTTTCATTCCTTAACAAGGTTACAGCTCTTCCTGTTACACTTATAACATTTGAAGACATGTATTTCCAATTCACCCTTCACAATGTAGGGTGCTTATAAAATTTGTAAAGCATATGATTGTTTGGTTGTTAAATTGCGTAACTCATTGCTAGCTGAAATTTAAAATGATATGTCACAACTACATAAAGATGAAGTTGATAATTATTAATGATATTTATGAATGGCATATTTTGTTGTAGTTATATAAAAGAACACAGAAGCAAATGTGTTTTCTAAATTCTGGGGGCAAAATATAACTACATTGTTATAGTATCTCATGGTGCACACTATGTAACGATGAATAAGTTACAGATTTGCCATTTTTCTGCCTTATTATTCTAAATTAACACATTTGGCATTCGAAAACAATGTAAGTTTGAAATCAGTTTGGAATAAAATTCTGGAATAACAAACCCTGAATTTTGAAACAACATACGTTCGAAAATTAATGTTCAATCTTTAAATGCTTCTGAAGAATTCATTTTCTTTTTAAAATAATGTCAGATTGCAGTTACTTTTCATTAAAAAATATAACGAAAAACGTCTTAAGTCGAAAAAAGCTATCAATGAGATATGAAATTCATTTTTTGAAACATCAAATTTTATTGGTAAATCAATAGTAAACAAACAGTGAAAATTTGCTAATATCCGAACTTTGAAATAAAATGTGGATTGACGATTAACTCAGGATATCAAACAACGTTCAGAATGAAAACGTTCGACTCACTAACCACCAAGCTGCTCTACCTATATAAATCAATTCTAAAAGTAAGGCAGCGTCTGTTTTAGATAATGTTTTTTTTTCTAATGTCAAGAAAATACTCAAGACTAAAATAGTTTTTAAATTACTTAAAATCAGTGAATATTAACTTACAAAAAACGCTAGAATTATGTTATAATGCACACTATTGTCGCTCTCCTATACGATAATTTTAGTTATAGTGCGGAAATTTATTAAGTGAAAAAGATTTTATTCTGTATTGGAATATTAACACTATGTAACCACTTATGACGTCAGCGAATTATTGACAGAAAAGAGTACGCATGTATGGGTATGAGAGTTTTAAACGTTCAGCATATACTTTGGTATAAAATAAACTTCTAAAATTCAAATTTTAAAATTCTATATAAAATAAGTATTTGCTCTGTACTTTTACCAGTTTAATTTGTATATTAGTACTATGGATCTTTTGTGGTGTGAAATGTGTAACTGTACTGTAACGAATTTTGCTAACCGCAGATGCTTCTACAACGAATATTCTTATCAAGGTACTGGTTTCGAAAACCCCGATTACATTTTCGTAAACAACCCTCAAGAAATCTCTGCAACAACTTCGCATTCAGCTGAAGGAGCTGACTTTAATTTTTCGGCACTTACGAATCGAACCTCCACCTTCCAATCTTCCACCTTTCCTCCAAGTACCGATCAGGAACGCCATTGGGATGTAAACAGCACCGCTGGTACAAATGTCCGGTACGCTTCGAGTAACACAGTACATAATGAAAACCTTGATTACTTCAACTCATCACAAGGTTTAACATGTCCGGCTACTCAACACTTTGAAAATTCTGATTACACTTACGGTGCCGAAAATCCTGCAATGGCTTTCTCTACCGCAGCCAGTACAACTACGTTAAATCCTATTGAACAAACATGCCCAAATAATTCTGCATGGATGCAGTATGATCCTAATTTGTCCTTTTATAACCAACTTCCACCCAACTCTCAAGTAATAGGAGATCCATCCAACTATATAACCCTATATGATACTACAAATGAATATTATAATGTACCGATGAATATACAATCTCGACAGAGTGCCATGCAAGATTGTGAAATGCAGCGCTTCCAAGAAAGAGATTATGATGCAGTGGCAATTGCCAGAAAATCGGACAGAAGAGAAGAAAACACGAGTTTTGCATGTGATTTAAACTGTGCATCTATCAATGTGAAACATCATCGAAACCCATACGCTGAGAACGAATATAATCACGCTTTATGCTTCTACAACGAATATTCTTACCAAGGTACTTATTTCGAAAACCCCAACATTATTTCGAAAACATTTTCGGAAACAACTCTCAACTCTGCAACAATTTCGCATTCAGTGGAAGGAGCTGACTTTAATTCTTTGCCGTTTATTAATCGAACCTCCTCCTTCCAATCTTCCACCTTTCCTCCAAGTACCGACCAGAAACGCCATTGGGATGTGAACAGCACCGCAGGTACGGATGTCCGGTACGTTTCGAGTAACACGATACAGAACAAAAACTTTGATTTCTTCAACTCATCACAAAGTATATTATTTCCGGCTACTAAATACTTTGAAAATTCTGATTGCATTTCTGGTGCCGAAAATCCTGCAATGGCTTTCTCTACCGCAGCCAGTACAAGTACGTTAATTCCTTTTGAACAAACATGCCCGAATAATTCAAGAAAGAAGATTCACCCTCGCCATAAAATTGCAGAAGTGTGTAATGAAAGATCTGCAATTAAATTGCAGAAGATAAGAAAACCAATTTGCAAGATATCTTCATCTAATGTATGTAGTAAGGGATGTCCAAATCGATCAGCTATCTATAGGCATACTCTGATTCCAACCGGCGAGAAACCGTTTTCTTGTGAGATATGCGGTAAAATGAATTTTCATTAATTTCAAAGTAGTTTTCAGTGAGAATTATGAGTGAAATTTTACTATCATCAAAGTAAACTAAATGGTGAAGAATTGCATGATATTTAAAACAATAGTATATTAAAATGCAGTCAATGTAAATAAAATGTTAAAATAAAGTGAGAAGTTTTTAGCATTTATTATAATTTCAAAAGTACGTGATCAAAAGGATGATCTCTATAGTAAGAAAGCAAAAACAAGAAATAAAAAGAGAAGTTTCTATTATTTATTACAATTGCAAAATACATGAATGTGATAATCTCTGTTGCAAGACGATAACAACAGCAGAAAATCTTCATTTTCGTGCAATATTTGCAGGAATACATTTCATTGCTAAAATATGCATGACAGACCTAATTGCGTTCATACCAGAGAAACATAATTTTTTTTTATATATCCACAAAACAGTTTACACAAAAAAATAAATCTCAGCATCCAACCTGCCATTCATACTGGTGAAAACATTTTTTCCTAAAATTATTATTTTTTTTATTTTTAGCAGCAGCACTTGAGCATACAAATTCATTGACTTGTTTGAAAGCAGCACACACAACACCTACACTTGATGTCATGGAAAAAGCACTTGTAAAATCAGAATGCAAAGCTAAAAAAAAAAAAATGTCAAAATTCAACACAAACCGGCCTGACCAGAGATGTGGAAGTTTCTCTCTTGCCTGCCAGTATCTGTCCAGACAATTCAGGGCATTCTGTAAGATGTGGTGCATCCATAACATTATCTGTCCCGCATATCATACAATTAGGGAACGAAAAGATGTCAAATCTAAATAAATGTCCTGCAAGGCAATCATGCTCAGTCTGCAACAGTTGCCATCTAGGGGTAGCTGGAACTTTTAAAAAAGATTCTGTTTTAAATTTTTTCCTCTATTTGGTCAGCTGGCCTAGATCGGAAGTCTTACCGCATGCGTTCTGTTATTACTCGTACTATAGTTTAATAGGTAATTGTATCCCATAAATTATGTAGGGTTCTGGTATTAAGATAATTTTGAAAACTTAAAAAATATGTATGTACACTAAAACGACTATACGAGATATCAAATTTGTGGCTATCAAGTATATCAAATCAAATTTACTATAAAAGGATATCAACTTTTGAGTATTTCAAATTTATAACATTGTTTTTAAAATTTTCAAAAAACATTTCTATTACATATAAATAAAAAACGCACACACAAAATCTATATTGCTTATGGTTGTATCCCTACACGATATTGAGAAGTAATAAGAATTCTTCACTCGTTTAAATATGTAACGATCTTTAATTTTAAAATTATTCAAAAAATACTTTTGCCTCCTTTAAATATTGAACTGCTAGACCTAATAAAAAAAATTTCTAGAAATATATTAGAAATAGAATAGAAATATGTTTAGATGTAATAAAAGCCAGTAAATAAAATGAAATTTTTCATATATTATCATCGCTTTCTCTAAAATTCCTCGTTCTGTGTGAGAAAAATAATTACTCAGCTTTGAAGGGAAATACATAGAACGTTTCTTTTTTTGTTAAAAAAAGTTAAAGGAAATTTTATAATATACCCATAACCTATATGACTTGACATATTTTTTTAAATAGAATGAACATTTTTATGCTACATTTTAATAAAATAATAACTGTTAAAAATGAGATTTTGAAATTTCGATATTAGAAGATATCTTTCAAAGTGTAAACACCACATAGTTTGTTCTTTTAAATTTTATATGCATTCCTGGCACTACAAGAAAGCTTTCAAATATCGCCAAACTCCTAATGATTTGGCATAAAAGTAATGATAAATTTTCCTGTCACTCAAAATTAACGTTAAAGTCAAGAATTGTATTACAATTATTTTTTTTTGAAAGCAATATTAATATTTTTATTAAAAATAAACTCACAGCTGTTTGGGACTAAAAGTTATAACAGATAATATATTTTTCTTTCTTAGTAATTAATCGTGATAATTTAACTTGACTTGACTTCGTACTTTAAGATGTATGCTCGCTCACGCTGCTTTATCTCGATTTATCCAAATTTTGATTAAAAGAATACAGACAGCAAAATTCATTCTAAAAGTAGCGACTCAAGTCAAGTCAAGACAGAATTTGACAAAAGAGAAAATGAAAGTTTTATAAAGAACTATTCTAAAACTCGAAATTCTTGAATTCATTGCATGTATTTAAAGTTATTACTTAAAGAATAGTTACATTTTAACCGTTGTATTTGACCACTAACGAAGAATATTTCATCACAAAACGTGTAAATAAAATTAATTTATCCATAAAAGCTGTCAATGAGATATGAAATTCATTCCTTCCAAAACAAACTTTTAAGTATAAGATAATATTAACCAGACAGTCACAATTTGGCCAAAATCTGTGTATAACATGAAATAGGTGGAATGACGATTATCTCAAAAAAACAACCAAAGTTTCGGAATAAAAAAAATTCTACGCACTAACCACCAAGCAGCTGTACCTATATAAATCACTTCTAAAAGTAAAGCAGGGCTTGCCTTTGATAATTTTTTTTTTCTGTTGTCAAGAAAATATTCGAGACTAAAATAGTTTACAAAATTGCATAACATCGCAGAATATAAACTCACAAAAAAACAAAGATTAATTTTGTAACTCTCACTATTGTCTTTGTCCAATAGGGTAAATTTAGTTATAGTGCGGAAATTTATTAAGCGGCAATGATTTTATTCTGTTTTGGAATATTAACACTACGTTGCCACTTATGACGCCGACGAATTACTAATAGAAAAGAGTATGCATGTATGGGTATGAGACTTTTAAACGTTTAGCATACTATTTGGTATAAGTATAAATTAAACTTTTATAATTCAAATTTTAGAATTCTATATAAAATAAGCATTTGTTTTAAATTTTTACTATTTTATTTTATATATTAGTACTATGGATCTTTTGAGGTGTGAAATGTGCAACTGTACCATAACGAACTTTAATAGCCATAAATGCTACTACGATGAACATCCGTTTGACAGACTCGTTTCGGAAATGCTGGATTACAATTTCGGAAACATCCATCAAGAAACCCCCGCAACAATTTCGCATTCAACGGAAGGAGTTGACTTTAATTCTTCGGCATTTATGAATCGTACCTCCACCTTCCAATCTTCCACCTTTCCTCAAAGTACCGAACAGGAGCGCCATTGGGATGTGAACAACACCGCAGGTACAGATGTCCTGTACTCTTCGAGTAACGCGGTACAGATTGAAAACTTTGTTTACTTCAACTCATCACAAGGTTTAACATTTCCGGCTGCTCAGTGCTTCGAAAATTCTGATTTCACTTTCGGTGCCAAAAATCCTGCAAGGGCTTTCTCTACCGCAGCCAGTACAAGTACGTTAAATCCTTATGAACAAACCTGCCCGAATAATTCTGTATTGATGCAACACCATCCTAATTTAACCTTTTATAACCAACTTCCCCCAAACTGTCCAGGTCCATCCAACGATCCAACCTTATATGAACCTACAACTAAAAATTATAATATATCGATGAATATAGAATCTCGACAGAGTGGCATTCCAAATTTTAAAGTGCCACGCTTCCAAGAATATGATGCAGTGGCAGTTGACAGAAAATCTGACAGAACTATGAAAACCACGAGTTGTGCATCTGATTTAAACAGTACATCACTCAATGTTCAATATCCTGGAAACCCCTACGCAGAGAAGCCTAATCATATGGCCGCTTTACAGCACGTATCTACGAGAACCAGCACTGTAATGAAAGAGAAATTTCATGAAGAATTCTTAAACATTCAGAATTTTGCGTATCACAATATTGAAAATATACATTCATATTCAATTCCCGATTTCGACCAAGGACTTTTAGACAGTCAACTAGGTATGAATGAGATTCCTTGCTATTCTAACAAGTCCCAATCCCAATTTGAAGATAAGAATATATTTAAAAACATTTTCCAGTGTCATTTTTGTGGCTCTTACCAAAGAAATTTAAATGGTCAGGAATTTTCTCTAAATTCAGGAAAAGTTCCATTTAAGTGCAATGAATGTATTAAAGGGTTTAAGTTAAAGGAGAAGATTCAGCCTTGTCCAAATTTTGCAGAAGTAGGGGATGCAAGATCTGCGATTAAATTGCAGAACAAAATGAAACCACGTGATAAGCTATATTTGTGTGATTTATGCAGCAAGAGATTTACAAGCAAAAGAAATCTTGAGAGGCACATTCTCACTCATACCGGTGAGAAACCTTATCCTTGTGAGATATGCCATAAAAAGTTTTCACAAAAAGGAAACAAGAATGTTCACACTCTTACTCATTTTGAAAACAAGAGATTTCAGTGTAATATGTGTGACAAATCGTTTACCAGTAATCAAAATCTTCTTCAACACAAACTTAAATATCATGCAAGCAACTGACAGCTTCATATTATCTATATCAGAGGAATACGAAATGAAAGTGAAGAAATTAAAGTTAGAATATTTAATGTTGTATCTCCTTGAATGCGGATGATTACGTAGAAGATAAAACTGATTATAATTATTGAATTGTTAATCTTACGTTTCTGTCTTGTAATTCAATACTACGTGGATTTATGAATTTCGTTTATAACTTTAAAAACAAACTATTTTTTATATTTGGCAGGGGTTATTTTTAAAAGTTGTTGTGCAAAACAATTTTAGTTAATATTTATCAGAATTTTACTCTTTTAAGCTGATATTTTTTAAATTCAATATTCTCTTTTTTAATTAAACTTTTAAGGGTTTCAATCTCGACTTAAATTTCAGCTTCTTCACATCTGAAAAATGTCTTTCAGTTGATATTTAAATGCTATTTATTTTTTAAAGTAGATTTTACTGTATCATGCAAATATTTTTAGTGTGTGCATGTTAATAAATATTGAATTTTTTTTTTTACATGGTTTTTTTTCAATACATCTTTATAACTGTTGATTTAAAATTTCTTTCACTAATATAGATTAAATAAAGTATGTTAGTTTCAAGAAATGTACATCTGTGAAAATTAAGTTTATGCATTTCTGATTTAAAAACATTAGAATTTTCCTTTTCAAAGACTGCTGAAAATGCATGTATTTCATTGTTTCATATTTTATATCTAATGTTGTTGACGTCTACTGTGAAAAAATATTTCTGAAATTTTGGATGTTATAAAATGCATGACTATTTCTGTGGTTCAATTACTAATTTATACTTAAATTAAATTTATTCGTTTTATCTAAATTTTTAACCTTGTGTTTTACTAAAATTAAATTTTTAATGACCTGTTTTTGTATTGTATTCATGTTTTGAATAAAGTGTTTGACTTGCAATTAAAAGGTGTTTCAATTTTTTTTTTATTTTGGGATTACTGTTTACAGCAAGAAATCTGCAATCTACTTATTAAACAAAACATTAAAAATTTTATACGTTCTACAGATTAGAATAATTTTACAAAAAGTCAAAATAACATTAAAGAAAGACATCTTCCTGAATGAAAAATGGAGATAAATTAATAATTTATTTTTGATCATATACAACTTTTAGTTAAAATATGGAACATGTTTCTGTTTCTTACATTTAATATTACATTATTCCACAGTTAAAATTTGATATTTTAATCAGCGTTTAACATTATAATAAAGTATTCAATATTATTAGTAAACAAATAACAGTCAATAGGTAATGGAAAATCTGTATTGTTTAGAAAATATTGCACGTTTTCGGTTAACGAAAATAAATATGTGAATGACTGCAATTTCATCTTTGCCATGGGTTATTTGTGCAATTCTATGCAGTTAGATTGGTGCAAATATTTTATTTTCTATTAAATAAATGCTTTCAAAATTTATTTAAACTTTTGTTGTAATATCTTAATATTTCGACTATATGACATTCAGGATATAGTGCTTTTTAATTTATTTTCCATCTAATTGTATAAAATACCTATAGAGGATAATTTTTACTAGCTGTTCAATATAACATTTACTATTTTTTTTTTTTTTTTTTTTTAAATCTTCAAAAATATCACTTTTATTTCTTTCATCATATATGCATTATAATTAGCTAAAACTAATGTAAAACGCTTTTGGTGGATTCAAACATGATTTTTGTTAATGTAATAAAAACAAGTAAAATAAGTAAACTGCTCTTTTTTTATCTTTTAATCACTAGTTGTCTGTACAAGGTGGCGTTGTATATCAGGATAGTTCTTACTATGCTACACAATAAAAAAAATTCTATATTTTTAAGTCAACACAGTTGTGCAAATTTTATTGTTAGTCCAAATTATATACGGATGGATCAAATGAGAAAAAATATTAAAAGCTAATAATTTATGTTATGATACGTTTTAAATCTGCATATTAAGAAGATAAATATACTGATGAAAAAGAGATTTTCCTTCATGGAGAATTTTTAGATTCTGTGAAAATGAATCCTTACAGTAAAAATGCCGATTGTATACTGTGCTGTTAATTCAATGCATCTTCAGAAGGACCATGACTTTACAGTGAGGATTAACTTCATACTATTTTAGTGTATGTGTGTATTAGATAATTTTTTTAATTTATCTGTAATCAACGCAGATGTGCAAATTTTGTGATTTGTCCAGATTATGTGCGGATGGATCGAATAAATTCAAAATAAAATTTCAGAATCCTTTTAAAGTTGAATATTAAGAAGATAAATATAGATAAAAAAATTTTCGTACTTGAAACTTGAAGGATTTTTAGTTTCTGTGAAAATGCAGAATCCACTTTAAGCAGTAGCTCCCGATCTCATATGACTGTTGAGCGTGGAGTTGACAAAAAACAAATAATATATATAAAAAAAAAATAATTTAAAAGTCAATTCCTATTTTTCCCCCATTATATTGCCGAAAGACCTTTAAATGTTAAAATTTTCCTCTTATATCTGGCCCCATCTAAAAAAATCTAAAATTAATGCATTAAATTTAATGAATGAATTAATATTTGAAAAAACTGTATTGGCATTAAGTGTCATCCACTGCAAGTTAAAAAAAAATGTATTTGAATTTGAGTGGACGAATAAAAAGAATTTTATGAACGATTGAAAATTTGAACAAGATATATATAGGGAGAGTGTGAACTAATAGAAGGAATTAAAAAAGAAAAACATCTTAATACCCGTAAAAAGAAAAACGTCTCTCGTCTCGAAATCTACCAGTAGATAGACGGCCTTGGTTCACAATGGGCTGTTGCGCCGATGATGATGAGGAATAGCTAAATAGCTTTGCAGATTTTCCTTGCTCATGGTAAATGTGAAAATCTTTAATTTTAAATTCCTTTTGTTTCTTTATAAATTTAATTTATTTTAATTGGCCACTTCTGTACTTGCTTTAATTTCATTTGTTTATCTTTCTTAAATTGATGAAATAATATTTTGAAGATTCTTTCAGTTTAAAGAAATGCATAGAGAGGCTTTCCATTGTTGAGTATTTTACCGAGATGTGAAAAAAATGTATTGATTATTATCTAAGGAAATATACTTATCTTCAAAAATTATTTCTTAAGTACTGTTTTTTTTTAAATTTAAATTGTCTGTGCAGCAAAAAAATTTTCCGCAATATTTGTCAATTTTTTTTTTGCCAAACCACAATCTCACCGGTCGCTTGGTGACGTCATTTTCCCCTCGCGGTTCTTCTTTCGCGCGGTTGGAGCCGGATTCCCCTCTCGGTTCTTCAGTCCGCGCGGGGAAAACTGTGACCTTGACCTCTCCTATTCTCTACTTCTTAGTGTGTGAGTAAGTAACAAGTACCTAAAGTGCCTGTTACTTCTATAAATTTAAAAGAATAGGGAGAAAACATCGCGGTTGTTGGCGCGCGTTTATTGGCGCGATTTGGCGTGCGTTGTTTTTGCGCACTTTGTAGACATATAAGTGGATTTCCGTTAACTAATGAAACAAAATTTCTGTTCATTTGCTCCTGCCTGCCTGCATCATGGATTCACAGGATATTACTTAAACGGTTCGGGTTTTAAACGGTTCGGGAGTATACTTCCTATATACTAAGAAAATTGGATCACATTGAATATATATATACATGAATTGTGCGTGTATAATTGCCATGTTTTAAAAATTTTTTTAACTAGGGAGTATACTTCGATGGAGATCGGCGTGAAACTGAAAATGGAACATGAATAAATATACATAGTATTAGTTGTGTTTTTGTTTCTCAATTGTCACATAAACCATTTATGGGGCTTAATTTCTTTACATTGTAGCACATCTGTAGTTTTCCTTTGATGTTCAGCAGTTGGAGTAAATGGAGGAATTCTATATTCGGTTGATACATGCTAGGTGGTCAGTTGAGCTGTTTACCCACCCTCATAACTTTTCTTACAGGCCTGATCATTAGCATCAATAGATCTGCTTTTTAGTACCCTTTATATGTGTTAGTAGAAGGGAAATAAATTGTAATAAAATATATAGGTACTTTGGATGACAATATTGACTATATATATATATGTATATACATTTGTTCCAATGCAGCTGGCAAACACTTAGACAGCTTGGTCTTGGATGCCTTAAGGCAAGCGCTGCACAGACGTTACTCACTTTGCATTACCCAGGGGGCGCGTGTAACTTGAAGATAAGCCACGGACGCGGAGTAACAATGCCCCCGCAACGCTCTACGATCCTATTAGGACCGGGACCTACGGTTTAAAGTGGATTCCGAACCGCTACAAACATCCATGGCACCGAGCGCTAGCCACTCGGCCATTCAGGCCCGCATATTGACTAAATATAGTTTGCTATATTCACATTATTTGTAACAGATTGCATTTACTCAAATTTATTTCTTGTCAACTTTTTATTTCCGTTTGACTTGTGTTCACCCATGTCCTGTACATTACACATTTACCACTTTTAAAAAAATTAAAAATTTTTTTAACTAGAACGATTGCTATACTTTACTGTAAAAGTTGAGAAATTTAACTTACGACCAATGACCCTCCAATGTTTTAAATGTAATAATTTCCATCACAATGCTCATAACTGTGGATTTAAACCTAGGTGTCTTAAATGTGGTAAAGAACACTCCCATAAGGAGTGTCCAATTGAAGGGAAGCTTGAGGTGCCTAAATCCATTAATTGCAACGCCACAGGACACTTAGCAGCTTCGAGGGGCTGCCCCAAATTTCCAAAGATAAATACAAACTCTTGCAGACAGGCTGCCTATCCCAAAGTTATTCCTCCTAGACAAGTTACCCCAAACATCAGTTTTGCTTCCATGCTTAAAAACAACGTAAATGCAACTGCAACTGTACCTCCTTCAACTTTTGTAAATCAAAACCGACCAAGTTCGCTACCTGGCATTGAACATCTCAATTTATTCCAAAATGCTATTATATTGATAAAAGAATTCATTTCTGTTTTCACTGATATCAAAAATCTTCCAAATTTAATCAATCAAATTAATTCTACCAACAATAAAGCTGGCAAGCTGCAAAGACAACTGTATGCTCTCCAAACCATCTAACAATGCCCCGTAGTGACTAGGTTGGTTATAGGACTTAGTAGATGAAACGTTTTTCTTATCTTATCTTTTCTTATTCTTATCTTATATTTTCTTACTCTTATGTTATCGTCTTTATCTTTTCATTGCAATCTTTACCTTATTGTTTGTGTGTTTATTTTTGTGGTTCTCGGGGAGCTTTGAGGGATGTGTAAAAATTGCATATGTATATATAGAGAGAGTAGACTACTCATGGGATGTCTGTCCCACGCTGCAGGACACTGAGCGCACCAACACAACATCTTGAAATCCTTTTTTCTTCTAGTTATATATACATCTGTCAATGAGTGTATTTCTTCAACTGCTACTCGGCACTTATCATTTTCTTTTTCATTTCTTAAGTTTTTTCATTTCTTTTTAAATAATTTAACGAAAGAAATTCAACAAAAAACAAGGGTTTATTAAATCAATTAATAATATAAAACTTGCAATCTTATTATTATTTTTTTTGAATAATTCAATAGGTAAGAGACCAAAGCACCTGTTAATTTCAACATGCGATATTTTGAAACATTCATCCCTTTTAAATTGAATTCTTTCAAAATACATACTACTGTATCTTTGAACGGCTGAACTTAGCTAGCCGCTGCTTCGCAGCAATACGAATCGAGAATGACTGAACTTCTACTTGTATAATTAATACATGGGAATTTAATGGTAGTCATGTAAAAAGTTCGGGAGTTTTCTTCCGGACTTAAAATGGAACAAGAATAAATGTAAATAATATTAGTAGCGTTTTTGTTTGAAAATCATCATTTACAGGGCTTAATTTCAGTACATCCTATCACATCTGTAGTTTCACTTTGATCTTCAGTAGTTGGAGTAAATGGCGTAATTCTACATTCGGTTGATAGATGCTAGGTGCTCGATTGATCGTTGACGTCAATATAGTAGAACCCGTTTTAGTGAATATTCATAAGTGTTAGTAGAAGGGTAAAAATTAAGCTAACTGTGTGTGTGTGGCTAATCTTCAGTGCGGGACGGACAACCCATGAATAATCTACTCATGGATGGAGGGAAAGGGGGCAGCTTCAGTTGTGATGGAGCACCCGTAGGTAGAAGTGTGACTAGGCTCTGTGACGCTCTTTACAGTCAAATGAGACCTGGACCTACAGCTTAAAGTGGATTCTGAATCAGTAAAAACATCCATGGCACCACCGGGACTCGAACCAAGCAAGCCCAAGCTAACTGTCATAAAAATATATAGTCTCTATCAATGGTAATAATGACTATATACAATTTGCTATATTCACATTATTTGTAACAGATTACATATGCTCTAATATATTCCTTTTCAAATTTTTATTTCCGTTTGACTTGTGTTCTCCCGTTTTCTATACATTACGTTTTTAAGATTTGGTCCTGTTGCACCATAACAAAATTCCGTGGTTTCTATATTACGGTTGCTGTATAGAGGTCAGTTGTATAATTGTTTTGTCAAACTATGAGGGATGGTACTTATGAATGTGAAGATTTCCATTTAAACAAGCGAATGAGGAACATGTGGTCACATTTCCATTCTGAGAGTACAAAACGAATAAATTTTAAAGAAGGTGAATTCGCAAGCACAGTACGACGATGCTGTACCAAACGCCTGCTCAAATATTGCGTAGTACGATTTAAATCGGTGAAAGTAGAGTACACGCTCCCGCCATCAAAAACCCTTGTGTTGTGTTCATATTGTCATTAGTATAACATGTGATATCAAGTGGGGTAAAAACGTTTCAGGCACCAACTTTTTAATGCCTTTAACAGAACAAAGCCAAATAAATCTTCTGTTTTAAATTATTTTGAAACATAAAATTTAATTTCCTATCTTCGGAATTTGCGAATTCGCAGTTTTCTGGTAAACAACCCCTAAGAATTTTTTTTCATTTACACATGTTTAAGCTTGTAAGAAAACTGCAGGTTGTAAAACCTAAAATTCCCCCTCAAAATCTCGCTAATCACAGAAATATTTATCCTACTCGAAATGTTTCTCCTAACGTCTCATTTGCGAGTATCGTTTCTGGCGACATCACTTCTCAAAATTCTCCTTATAAAATCAATTCTCCCCAAAACCCTCCTAACGATTCTAATAATCCAGAAATTTTTCAATTATTATATATCTTAAAAGAATTTGCGCAACCATACGTTCCATGTACAATGATCTGCAAGGCGCTCAAAACAAGGAGGATACATTATTTATTATTCTGCATGGATTTTCCAAATTCTTTCAAAACAATAATTAATGTCTGTTCCCTTTCGCTCAAAATTTTTGTTCCAATCTCCCAACATTAATAACGATTTGATCAATAGGCTGCCTGATTACGATATTGAAAATCCTAAAAATGCAAAACGCCCGCGAACTGCACTCTTAATTAATACTGCTTCCTGATTTTGACTTGTTTGTTGTCCACCAGCTCGTCTGTACTTATAAAACGCTCTCTTATTTCTTCACCGTACGAAACACTGATCTTGTACTTTGTTCTACTGCAGACTGCCTACACCAAACTCGTTTTCGCATCCATTTCACCTAACTAAGGAATTTTTCATTTCGCGTTTTTCTTTATTACCATTATTATTATTATTTTTATTTTTTATATTAAACCCTTATTGTATCATAATTTCTTGCTTCTTTTTTAAATCTATTTGGGCAAGCTTCCTAATAGTCTCTACCGTTCTTTCCTCGCAAAGCATTTCTTCATCGTCTTTGTACGGAAACAAGATAGAAGTTAGCGGCTGCTTGCTCAGTCAAGTTGCTTCGCAACATGCCAAATCAGACGTTCCAAGTTATTATCAATTTGCGTGCTATTAATCGTAGAAATATATGACATAAATAAATATATCAGACATGCAGTTGACCTCAGTAATTTTCATCAATTTATTTTTAATATATTCATAATCAAAATATTTGCCAAAGAATCTTGTACTAAAGTTCTTTGCTTAAGACACTGACACACAGAATTTCTTACCAATGCGGTCCAGCTCACTGTGGAATTGTGGGCAACGAAAAAGCTGACAGACTGGCTGAGAAAGGAACTTTGACAGAGCAAACGCATTAATCAAACTTCCTTCATTTCATACCACTAAATTGTTTGTTAACTTTACTCTTAAGAAAATTCTTCACCAAGCTGTGATTCAACATGCTGCAGGTAAGAGATGGATAATTCTGGGGAAAGAAAGAACTCTTCTCAGTTTTTCCGGATGAGACAGCGGTGCTCTGTTTAGACATTTCACTGTTTACGTGACCACCAATATAGAATTAGTGTGGTCGATTCCCCGAACTATGTTTTGTGTGACTATAGTCGTCCTGTGATTGTTGAGCATGTAATATAATGTAATGCTCTTTCTCGGAACGAGGACATGGCCAAAAAGTACTGGTATGGTTTGTCGGTCTACGGTTATTTTTTGCACACTTTATGTTAATTAGACAAGGGCCTGCAGTGTAACGTGGATTCCGAAACGGTAACAAACATCCATGACACCGCCAGGATTCGAACCAGGAGCCTGCAGTACCAAAGGGCCAGAGAGCTAGCTAATTGGCCGTCAGACCACAAAGAAAGAACTGGAAAGCGCGTGACCGAATGCCTTAGGCGCCAATGTTCGGCATTTGTAAAATAAAATACATTTTTAGTATATGCGGCTGAATTTTACGATTTTATTTCAAACATTGAAAACCAAATTTTAAATACATTTCAAGATTGTGCTATTTCATTTATGGAAAATAGAAAACATTCTAGAGTTGTTATTGATATTGTTAATGAATTATTGCTATGCCTTGTTTATGTAGTTTTACTAGAAATTCGTCGTTTTCTTAGATTTATTAACCAATGATTAAAATTTTCCTTAACTTTTTAAATTCATTTTAATTAATTAAGAAAACATTTAATTAAATAAATGAAAGTTAAGACTTGCGCTTGTATTCTAAAATTTTGCTTAATAATTCAATGGGCTTATAAAACAAAACACCTAATTTTTCAGCAAACACAACAGGAGTTTCAGGTCGCTGCAATGCCCTCGTACTTCACATAATAAATTAGCATATTTCCTCATAACTTGATGACCTCCTTCTGAAGATGAAATACAGCAGGCCTCGACTGTCAGTGCTTAATGTATTTTTTAATAATTAAAATATAAAAATAAAATAAAAATATTTAAATTAAATAAATTTTAAAAAATAGCATTTTTAAAAATATTTCTTAATAATTTATTGGATAATAGAATAAAGTAGGTATTCCTTTCACAGAAAAAATACAGGAGTTAAAGGTAGCTGCGTGGAGAAGTTACGAGAGCAGCTGTCCAATCATTAGCTTTGTTGTCTTCGGCATTTCAAAGATTCGGTTTGGTTTGTCGCTCTACGGTCATCTTCTGTCTCACGAGGGCTTAACAGACCGGGACCTACGGTCTAAAATGGATTCCGAACCCCTATAAACAGCCATAGCATCACCGGGACTCGAACTCGAAGCATGTGGTACCGAGCGGCAGAGCGCTAAACACTCGGCCATTCATAAAGATTCGGTTGTCGTATTCTGAATCGAAAGCAGATAAAAATGGAAAAGCAAAGCGTTTTTTCAATTCCTTCTATTAGCTCACACTCCTTTATATATATCTTGTTCAAATTTTCAATCATTCATGAAATACTTTTATTCCTCCACTCAAGTTCAAATAACATTTTTTTTTAACTTGTAGTGGATGACACTGGATGTTAATGCAGTTTTTTTTTTTTTTCAAATATTAATTCATTCATTAAATTTACTTAATTAATTTTAGTTTTTGTTTAGATTTAAGTGGCATATATCTACCAATAGATGGCGCCAGATAAACTCAAAAAAAATGAATGAAAATTATTTAAAAAGGACTTCCTGCAATAGAGTGAAAAAAAATAGGTATTGACTTAATTTTTTTTTTTTATATTACATGTTTTCCTACTTTTGCTTATGTACTAGTACTAATGATAAACAATTATTTAATCCCAATAAAATCCGTTGATGTGCATCCATATTAGCTAATAATTACTTCACATAAAGTATTTTGTTTGCTGTCCACGTTCTACTACTGTCAAAGGAACTATCAGACAAATGAGAGATTACGCGATTTAGAATCATTGGAATGATAAAGGCCAGCTAGTGAGGGCCGTTTCGATAATACTATTGGGAACTAGTGGAGATAAAATAAATAATAAAAATGGCTTCCAAATTAAATTTGTAAGCAAGCAAATTTGAAATCTCATATAATATACCTTATTGCTATTACAGATATTTTAAATTTACAAATAATTACGTTGCTTTATTGTATTAAAATTTAAATACAGCAATTACTTGTGGATGACATACATTTCCGATAATAATGAAATTATTACTTTATTTCAAAGGTGATTGAGAAAAACCTATTTTTCATCACTTTAAAACTGAATTTTTTAAAAATATATCTTTTATTGTATTTCAGATATTTGTGTTTTAGAAGTCTTCTCATTTCGTTTTGAAAAGGTTCGGGAGTCATTTCTCAACTAGAATTAGAGCAAAAAAAAAAAAAAAAGGTGTTTGTTGTATTTCTTTACGTTAAGCATAACCTACATAGGTCGTGGAGTCAGTCCGTTCTTGAGAAAAACAAGCAATCTAAAAAAAAAAAAAAAAATGCTAAAGTAAATTCCTACTTTTTTTCACTCTACACTGAAGTGACAAAAATCATGGGATAGCAATATGCAAATTTTCAGATGGCAGTAACATCGCGTAGAACAGGTATAAATGCGCAGTGCTTTCGCAGAGCTTTCATTTCTGTTCAAGTTATTCATGTGAAGAGGTTTTGACGTGATGATGACCGCACGACGGGAATTAACAGACTTTGAACGCGGAATGTTAGTTAGAGCTAGACGCATGGGTCATGCCATTTCGGAAATCGTTAGGGAATTCAACATTCCCAGATCCACTGTGTCAAGAGTGTGCCGAGAGTATGAAATTTCAGGCATAACATCCCACCATGGACAGCGCAGTGGTCGACCGCCTGCACTTAACGACCGAGACCGGCGACGTCTGCAAAGAGTATTAAATTCTAACAGACAAGCAACACTGCGTCTAATAACAGCAGAAATCAATGTGGGACGTACAAGGGACTTGTCTGTTAGAACTGTGCGGAGAAATTTGGCTTTCTTGGGCTATTCCAGCAGAAGACCGACTCGAGTGCCTTTACTGACAGAACGACATCGCTTGCTGCGACTCTCGTAGGCACGTGAGCATATCGGTTGGTCCCTAGATGAATGGAAAACCGTGGCCTGGTCCGATGAGTCACGATTTCAGTTGGTAAGAGCTGATGGTAGGGTTCGAGTGTGGCGCAGACCCCACGAAGCCATGGGCCCAAACTGTCAGCAAGGCACTGTTCAAGCTGGTGGTGGCTCCGTAATGGTGTGGGCTGTTTTTCATGGCATGGACTTGGTCCTCTGGTGCGACTGGACCGAACATTGACTGGAAATGCTTATGTTCAGCTACTTGGAGATCACTTGCAGCCATTTATGGACTTCATGTACCCAAACAACGATGGGATTTTTATGGATGACAATGCACCATGTCACCGGGCCACAACTGTTCGCGATTGGTTTGAAGAACATTCTGACAATTCCAACGAATGATCTGGCCACCTAGATCGCCCGACATGAATCCCATCGAGCATTTATGGGACATCATCGAGAGGTCTGTTCGTGCCCAAAATCCTGCACCATCAACGCTTTCACAATTATGGACGTCTATCGAGACATCATGGCTCAATGTTCCTGCAGAAGACTTCCAACGACTTGTTGAGTCCATGCCACGTCGAGTTGCTGCACTTCGCCGGGCGAAAGGAGGGCCGACACGATATTAAGAGGTATCCGATGACTTTTGTTACTTCAGTGTATTGCAGAAAGTGCTTTATAAATAATTTTCATTCATTTTTTTAAGTTCCATCTGGCGCCATCTATGGGTAGTTATATGCAACTTAAATCTAAAGAAACTAAAATTTATTAATTAAATTTAATAAATGAATTAATATTTGAAAAATCTGTAATAACATCAATTGTCATCCACTACAAGTTTGAAAAAATGTATTTGAACTTGAGTGGAAGAATAAAAAGTATTTTATGGACGATTGAAAATTTGAACAAGATATGTATACGGAGAGTGTGAGCTAATAGAAGGAATTGAAAATCTGAAGTATCTTGTTTTATTTTGAACACTGGAGAAAGACAGACTTATTCGGCTGCTGGAGGATAGACAGAGTTTGACATTATTCAGGCATTTTGGCAGCGTTAGCCTCTATTTACCTCTATCTTGATGGTTCCTTTGGAGGTAAATGACGCAGGAGGATAGGTAGACCTTGCAGCCATTTATCCACCACCCGAGCCTTTCCGATGATGACGATTTGTAGGTTGACGGAGCTCCCTGGTTTCTAGGTAACCGTTAGCTCCTTCTTTGCATATGAAAGGGAAGTTACCTTAGCTTTAAGCCCATTGCATTAGAAATAAACAATTAGAATACAGATAATAATATACGGAGAAGAGAAGTTTTTTTTTTCAAGAAAGTATTTAATAATTAAAATAATAAAGCAAAACGAGGATTTTGAAGAATTGCAAACTGAATGAAGAGAATGAAATGGTAATTACGGGGCAAATCTGCGAATCGTACAAGACCAGTTGCAAGTGAGCGATGGAAGAGCAGTGCCTGGGGAAAACGAAAACGTTTTGACTATACAAGTCAGTCGGGAGGGGGGGGATGAGAAATGAGGCGCCAAGAGGCCTTAGAGGCTAATATCCTCAAGTACTAATTGAAACGATGTAGCAGATATTAAAAATATAAAAGAACCATAATACCATATGAAAGACTGAAAACTTGAAAATTGAACTGAAAATTGACTGAAACTTGAATGACTTGAAAACGGATCGAGAGCCGGCACACGCAGCATGGTACCCGTAAATTAACTACCATGTGTATTAGGTGTCAACTATGATGGCAAGGTATGTTTAATTTATTGAGAAAACAAAACAAATACAAAAACAAGCAAAAATAAAGAAATCTCGCAGGTGATTTAAAATATAAGATAAAACACAATAGTAAAAACATGTTAAACAAATAATTAAAGTAATAACAAAATTAAACAAATAGTTGGATCTGGTAGCAAGAAGAGTGTTGGGTGATGGTTGATAGAAAGAGTAGTTCAGTGAGATAGTTGATTTAAGTCTAGTAAGGCAGATTGAAGTTGAGGTTGTAGGGCTGTCCACTATACAAGAAGCAGCAGCATTGAGGGAAAAGAGGTGCAGAGCCTTTGCAGTAAACAAAGCAAACCAGTGGGAAGAAGAGCAAATCATTGAAGCAGCTGCGTGGTGATCAGAGAGGAGGATATCAATGCCATTGAGTAATGTTCAGAACCTACGCAGCCTTTCCTACAACACTGCGAAGAGATGTAGGGTCAAATGTACTGGAATGAGTTCAAACAGAACATGAGTGACCTGCCTGATGAAGTGCTTGAGTGGCCAATAATTGAAGAACTGCCATTCTTCCGACAACGAAAACCAACACGCAGATGTCAAGTAATTTTGAGCTTAGTAATACATAACTGTGGTTTTTTCTGCGTTTGTGCTGTAAGTGGTGGAGCAGAGATAATATTTTCTGTTTCTAATTACTGAAAAGAATAATTAGTTTAATCCAACGTTTATTGAATTATTAAAAAAATTTAAAAACTAAAAAATACAAGACTTTTTATGTAAAGTATTACAAATTGTGAAGGAATTATTTTTAATTGCTGATTATATGAAATAAAGAAAAGTTACTAGCTAACTTAGTTTGCATGATAATTTACAATTTCATGGCC
>BPLQ01000786.1:0-27482 GCA_021605075.1 Caerostris darwini
ATTGCTTCAATGTGACAATGAGTAGTGACATTGCTTCAATGTGACAACAACTCTATTAAACAGCACTGTAACATTTTTTCTCACTGAAAGAGTTTTGACATTTCATTCCCAGGAGAGAGGAATGTATATTCTTTGACAACTATATAATAACAATCCATCATTAAAATTTGACAATAGACAAGCAGCATTGTGGACAGTTATATAAATGCAATTAGTGTTTTGTACTCATGAGAAAAACCTGTCATTCAAATTTGACAGCAGATATTCAGTGCCATGGATAATGAGACTTACGGAATTAGCGATTGACTGTGCGATCTTCACAGATCAAAACAACTACAAATGGAATATGGACTACACCATGAGTTTTGGCATCGTGATTGATGATGGACCATGAGCTGAGAAATGTCTATTTCAATGAGAAATGAGGGAAGCTGATCCCCTCTCTTGACGGATTTTCTTAAAGGGAGAGTTTTGGAGAAGAAAGGGAAGAGCTCTGAGACGAGTTGACAAAAAGTATTGTCATTTTCTCTAAAGTGACGGAATAGGCTGGAGTTTCCACTCGTTTCTATATTAAGTCTCTTGTGGTTTCTTGTATCACGCCGGGTGATAATTAAGGTCTGCCGCAGACCACGACTGTTTAAAATTCGTCGTAGACTTCAGAACTGATAATTTCCGTCCTTGGAGTGAACTGCATTTGTGAATCAAATTTAAATCTTTATTTTTTCTTTATTGTAAGTAATAAATTATAATAGAGAGTTTTTGCATACCGTACGTCAGTTACCGTAGGACGTCCGTTAGCTTTTTCTCCCTAGTGCACATGCTCATAGGAAGCATAATTTCCTATGAGCATGCGAGCTAGGCAGAAAACGCTAACGGACGTCCTACGGTAACTGACGTACGGTATGCATAAACTCTCTAATAACTTAGAGTTCTGTATTTATATATACTATATAGTGCTTGTAAATAAAAATTTAAATGTTCCCTTGAAAGTGGCCTTCTTTATGAAGCCGTTTTAGGTCTAGTATAGTCCGAGACGTTACAGCACTCAACTGTGATAGATAGCGCCAGGTTTGAATGTTAGGGTGAGTTTTTTCCATAACGTCAAACAAATGATGAAGTTATCTGGAAAGATTATTTCCTTTCATATCCTTCAAGATGGATAACGTTGACAAATCTTAGTGATGTTATCTATCAAATATATTTACGATATTCATGAATTATATACTAAGAGCCCACAGTGGCTAGATATTGATAAAAATTACTCCCAATAGCCGAATCTCCTACACTAGTATGATTCCTGGTGGCTGCGTGCATTACAGACATTATTTTGAAAAGCAAGTAGACACGGTGAGAAATAGGGCATAGTGTCTAATGAAAACTTTCCATGTTACCATTTGACACGAAAATATAGGATAGGGACCCAGGAAAGCCTTTCAAGAAAGAATTATTTTATTCCCAAAAGTGAATTACTATGACATACCGAAATGGCTTTTCCTTTATAAATCATTCTAATAAGTTCATGAGTCAAATGATGTTCAATTTTTCAAAGCAAACTGAAATTGAAAAGCAAAAGTGTATAAAAAAGATGAAATAAATATTGTTTTTAACCTTTATTTATTAATAATAGTAATGGTTATTATAAATAGTAAGTAATCATAAATAAAGCCTTTAATTTGATTCGTAACAAATATTATCTTAATTTCTTTTATTTCTTATTTAAATTAGATTGATTGACTATAATTAATACCTTTTGTTTCTAAGAATTATGCATTGTTTGTCAGTACAAATTTATTGTTATTAAGACATCCTATCGTGTTACACATTTAAGGCCAAAAGTTTGTCTTTGATGAGGAATTTGTTGTTAACTATATGTATGGACTAATGTATAGCCATCGGGATTGTATTATACTATTCAACGTCTTTTGTTCATTCCCTTTTGTAACTCCAATATCTCGAAGAAATATCTGTTCAGTCAAAAAGTTAATTGACAATATCAGGGAAACTGTCATACTTGGTAAGCTAGTTAGTAAACGATAGATTAGAAAAATTTTATTAATGATTCTCCATATTAATCTAACATACAAAATGATTGCGTATTATTTCTCACATCTTTACAAACAAGTAATCATAATTATTATAACTTTATTAAATTATATCATGAAGAAGACCAATTTTTCCCTTCTAAATATATCCTTTTTTTTATGGTGCATCTCTCAAAATTACGGAAACATGTTAATTATTTTTTTTTATTTTTAATGAAAAAAATAACTATTTTCTTATAAATTTAGTGCTTCTTAGCAATATCAATGATTTTATAACATCACATACAGAGTCATAGGATATGTGTTTCGTTTCTAGGTGTATGGTAAAAAATACAACGATAAGGTTTTAGGGATGTGCAATGATAAAGCTGTCAGTTGGAAACTCCTTCCGTTAGGCTTGAGGTGCAGAATCAAATGGATGCCAAGGCAATCTGGACCTCCCAAGAGGCCCCTCTAGGAGTATTCATTAAAAATAGGTATGGCAAAATGTGACTCACTGTAGAAGGTCCATGATGTACCCTAGGTTATGCTAGGCTGGCATCAAAGACAACTGTCTCAGTGTTTGCCAGCTGCATTAGAAAAAAAAAACTTTAATTTTGACATATTATTCTCGCCCAAAATGTTACAAAATATAATTCGTTGCGATATTTGCTGAAACCGTGCAATGCTGGATCATAAATGATAATGTAATTGAGCATCAATTAAAACTTTGCTGTTTCTTTTTAAACATTTTTCTAGCACATTTGTTATATCTTCTAACTTCTCTAAAAAAAAGTTTCTAAAAGTCAAATTGATGATTTATTATATTTAGAATAGCTTAAAACTTAATAAATATCGCTTGTTTTTAAATAAAATGGTGTAACAGTGCTCCCTCCTAAGCATTGAAAGAGAAACCCTTGAGGCGTTCGGGAGACATGTTCAGTAGGTATCGAGACTCTCCCACTAGAGTACGTACCACTAGAGTAACTGGCGCTGCCATTAGTTACAATATCTCATCCCGACAAGAAATAAAGTATTTACAGCTTAGAAGTGGAATCCTTCCACGAATCTTTAATTGTATATCTTTAAATGTGTTACATGTTCTATCTTTAATTGTGGGTTTTATGTCTTGTTTAAGTGCTTGTAAATGAAGCTGTGTGTTCTTAAACCTGTGTCTCAACCCAACCACATCCATATCCAGCTGCATAAACAAACGACGCACACTATAATGGGCAATTGAATTTAAATTAGCAGTTGAGTACCATAATGAAACGTATTCATACTTGAATATTATACTATAAATATGTTGTTTATTTTACGCATATTTCTGCTGTCAATTAATAGATCAAGAAAATAATTCACCGATAGTTGAAGTATCATATATATAGAAATAATTATTCAAAATATTCAAACCAGTTATAATATTTAGTGCATTAGATATCTCTTTTACAAAATATTATGATAAACAAAGAACATTATCAGTATTTAATTTTCTACGTCAAACATTATTGGAGTTTTTCATGAAAGGTAAACTCGGTGATTTTATAAAAAGATTATAATTAAACAAAATCCAAAGATGCCCTCAAAAACACTGTATCCACAAAATAAAAAATTATTACAGATTTTCCTGTGTAACATGACACTTTTAAGTATATATTTGATACATAAAACTAACATGTTTTTTTTAATCCTTATTCAATTCAGCGATATTTTGATAATAAACACTACAAGTTTTTTTTAAATAAGATTTAAGATGTCGAAAGAAAATTTTTGACGTTAAAAATAAAAAGGCGATATAATTATAGCGCGTGATATTTTTTATTTTGTCATCGGATAATATTTAGACTAGATTTACTTTAGATGCTCCTGTCTACTGGCAAGTTCCGAGACAGATGTTTTCTTTTTAGACAACCCTACGCCCAACAATCATAATAGACCAGGACCTACGGTTTAAAGTAGATTCCAAACCACTAACAAATACCCATGCCTCCGGCTGAATTCGAAACTGAAGCCTGTGGGACCAAAGGAAAGAGAACTAGCCAATTAGCCATCAGGCCTCTCTCAGCTTTTGGAGATAAGTTACTTTTGCACAATATGATAATATTTCTATTTGATGCTCGACTTTTGGCAAAAGTTTTTTCCGCTAATTCCATATTCGTGATTTTATTGCAGTCAAGTATAAAACAAAAGTCGAAAACAAGATGTAAATACATGGCTGTTGAATAAGTAAAAAGTTTTACTATTTTTAGATTTAATATCGTCAATATCCTGCAAATCAGAGACTATTTATTAAAAACGTTGCCATTCATAATATTATTCATCAAAAAGTTTGACCACACTTTTATTCGGATTTAAATTTTATGAGTAGAAAATATGTCGCACCGACATTTTGAGAAAATTTAAATTACCATATTTCATTAAAACACGCTGACTGCAATGTCTACTGTATTTTAAAAAAAAAGTATTAAAAGTATTCTTTAGGTTTTAGCAATTTAATCATAAATTGAAAATGATCACTTTTGTAAGGTATTAAGCTACACCATATTACAACAATTTTATCATTGACATAAGTTTTTTGTTTATTCAATTCCTTCCATTAGCATACACTCTCCCTATATATATCTTGTTTAAATTTTCAATCGTTCATAAAATACTTTTTATTCAGCCACTCAAGTTCAGATACATTTTTTTGAACTTGTAGTGGATGACATTTGATGTTAATATAGTTTTTTCAAATATGAATTAATTCATTAAATTTAATTAATCAATTTTATTTTTTTTAGATTTAAGTTTCATATATCTATAAATTGATGGCGCTAGATAAATTTAAAAAAATAAATGAAAATTATTTATAAAGGACTTTCTGCAATATAGTAAAAATAAAGAAGGAATTTACTTTATTTTTTTTTATATTACTTGTTTTTTCCAAAGAAAGCAAATATTCGTTGTAAAACGATCATCAATCTTAAAAAGATTTAATTATTTTATCTTTTATAAAAAAAAAATTTGAATAAAACAAGTATTAGTGAAACAGGTTAAATTTTCTCAGTGTGTTATCATTTCTGGTGAAATTTCATTTTCTTCGTGTTTACAAAGAAAAATCCATGATATATGATCCATGTTTAAAATCCATGATATACTCTATTTGATTACCCAGGAGGCCATTGGAAATTAAAATTAAGCTTTTAAAAATAATAAATTAAACCTAAAATAAGGTTATGAATATTTTCGCCACAAACTAATTTCACATTATTGAAACAGCAAGACTTTTATCTGCTAAAAACATGCAAAAAAAATTCTCTCATTTCTAAGACAATGATTTTTCCAAACCAGCAATGTATTTTAATTTCAAATTTGTGTTATACAATAAAAAAAAGAAACAAGACACAAAAAAGTATCTTTACATTCGTTGGGATTACACAGAAAATGCAAGTCACTGTCTGCTTTTTCTAAATAAGCAAGCGTCGCATTTGATTAAGTCATTGCAAAACTACATCCTTGGAGACCTTTGCTTCATATGCAAAAAGAATCCATAAATTATTCTTTGTCTTATTTTTCGATTACAATACAATGCATGTTTATTAAATGTGTCTATGCGGACTTATCCATATTAATTTTTATTAAAATATTCTGCTTTTTTTTGTGTCCTTTTGTGACGACAATGACACAGATAATTAAAAAACCGTTTCGTTTTTAGGAAGAACCTCCAGTTGTTGGAATTAACCAGTGTTCTTTTGTTACATAAAATGTTGAAAACAACATTGACATTCTCTGCGTGTTATTGGAAATGTTGCAAATGATATGAAAATTAATATATTTATTGCACGTGTTTGGTAACCAAAAGGTGGAACTACTAATCTTGTCTGGGAACTTATTAGCCGATGTTTCTAAATTGCAGGAAATTTGATTATATGTAAATTAACGTACTGGAAGAATGCATTTATGATTAAGTAATAATATTGTGAAACAACTAATTGCGTGCGACACTGTGAGAATTAAATATCTAACAAAACGGCTTATTTATAATTTCGTTGAAGGATATGGAATGAATACACAAGCAGCTTAAATAACCCCATGTTATTCAATCAATATGAATTAATATCTTAACAGAGAATTATGCCACCAGATAGTTACATATGTTGGAGATAGGTTTTATCATGGGGATAAATGTTTGAACAAAGTTAATCATAATATTGCAACTGAATACTGATTAAATTGTAAATACAATATGTAATTGTATTTTAAGTCTTAAGCTAGCTAAATAAACCTTTGAAACTTTGTAATTGGTTTAAAGATTTTCTAGTGCAATCATTGTTTTTTTTAACCTTCCTGTAATCTGGTTCTTTTAGTTTTCAATATCAATGAATCGTTGGTGTGTGATTTTAAGTCCAACTTTTTAATCTTTATCATAAAACAGTTTTCAGGCTTCAGGCCTTTGCTTCATTCACAAAGAGTTTAGAGTAGACCTCTTTTATTTAATCGGTGCCTCTGGTCACTGGTACCACAGGCTTCAGGTTAGAATCCTAGTGGTGACATGCAGGTTTGTTAGTGGTTCGGTATCCGCATAAATAATAATTCGGTGAATACAATTATATAGAATGAAAGAGAAAAATTGGTTCTGATAGCCTTGTGACTAGCGCTCTGTGCCACAAGTTTCGGGTTCTAGTCCCAGCGATGGTATGGATAGCTGTTCGGAATCCATTTTAAACCATAGGCACCAGTATAATATGACTTCTGTGTGTCGGACTGACAATTCTACCTATCTTGGCGGCCTGATGGCCAATTGGATAGCTCTCTAGATTTCGTACCAGAGGTTTTAGGTTCCAATACCGGCGGAGGCATGGACGTTTGTTAATGGTTCGGAATCTGCGTTAAACTGTAGGTCCGGTATAATTGGCCTAAAGTGTGCACAAAATGTCAGTAAAGTGACAAACCAAACAACCTTTATTAGTGCAAAAGTCCTATGGTGGGCCAAAGGTCGCCTGTCTGCTGGCAGATTTCGAGACAGGAGATGTTTTCTTTTTAGGCAGCCTTAAGCGCAACAGTCATTATAGACCAGGACCTACCGTTTAAAGTGGATTACGACCCACAGCAAACATCCATGGCATGGCCGGGCCTCGAAGTCTAATGTGTGGCACCCAGTGCCAGAGAGCTAGTCACTCGGCCGTCAGGCACCTTAAAGTAGGCTACTTCAAATTATAATTGAGAACATTTGGTAAAATTTTAATATCAGCAAAAGCAACTTACAAATAATTATTTGAATACAATATACGGTGAGTTTTAAAAATATCTGGTTAAATTTTAAAGATTAAAACTGTTCGTAACAAATGATTAGAAGTGCTAAATGATAGATGAATCGTCAACTTATGATTAGAGAAAAAAAAGATCATTTCTGTGGTTTAAAGTATCATTCCTTCATCATTCAACATTTTGAAGCATTATTGAAATTTGCAAAAGTGCATTGAATGATCTAATGTATGGGAGTTGTAGACAAAAATGGAAGATGCTTAATGGCACAACGCATTAACTCTATAAACCATACAGATCTTACCACATCTGCTGCATTAAAATTTCCTCATCTTAGAATTACACATCTTGCATCTCAAACATGGAGAAAGGTGGATAAAAATTGATCTGTTGGATCATTCGATAAGTAATTTCGTTTTTCCCAAGAAAGAACTTAATTGTATTTTTTTCACAGCCAATTTCAAAATTAAACCGCATTGTTGTGATATATTTTGAGAGCTGATATAGCAAGATAGCGAACCGCAAAGGAGGTATTCAAAATGTCGGGATGTGTGTCCATAAAATATGGAAAGGCGTAATCTGCATTTCTGCCGTATTTTACTTTTTTACCATCAAAAAGGTAAAATGTTGTGGAAGCAATAAAAAAATCTTTCAATGTGTATGGAGAAGATATATTGACAGTGCTAAAACCGGTTTGGAAAATTTCGCACCAGGAATTTTGACGTTGAAGATGAACCAAGTTCTGGAAGGTCAGTTGCAGCTAATGAAGGCAAAATAAAGGCATTGATTGATGAAAACCACCGAATAACAACTCAAGCTCACCAAGAGATTAAATTGTATTGAATCCAATAATCATGTGAAATGAATGAATAACGTGAATTCGATGATCTCGTTCATAACCATGTGAAACGCCTTTTTAATCTCACCAAAGAATCCGCTAAATTAGAAAATTTTGTATCAAATTTTCTTACCTTTCTAGTCCAACGAACCGCAAGGGAGGTATCCAAAATATTGGGATGTAGTCAGGCAATTCAAATATTTACGCAATACTTTGGACAATTGGACTTATGACGATATGACATATCAAAATAATATTGAAAATGCCAACACATAATCCACGTCTACCACGAGTGACTACCCACAGTAAAGTGCGGGGAAAAAGTTCTTTGGCGGAGTACGGTTACAGTTTAAGTGGTAAGAGTTCAAAGAGTAACAAAAATGTTAAAAGTTTCAAAAGAGTTCTAGATATGTGTCATTTTCGACAGACTTGGTTTAATTTCGAAACTCGACATATGGATTTCCCATGTTCTTCAGTAAGAAATTTGCTCTGTCGTATTCATGTCTGTGATTTGCTCCTCAAACTAAGAAAATGGTCCATTTTAAAGCGAATTATCACGAGAAATAGGGGGTTTCTACAACAATGTTAAACGCAAGGAATCATACAGTAAAAAATATGAATCAAAGATGAAGTATGGAAAAAAATTGATGCTGTCGGATTGGTGGGATTTCAAGGGAATCGTTTTTGAGATCGCTGAGAGATTAAAATTATCGAATTCGATTGTTCGTGATTACTTGAAATACCTTGATTTAATTTCAAGATATGCAGGCAACACCTTGATTTAATTTCAAAATATGAATTAGCTGAAAAGGTTCAAATTTTCATAAGATGTACCAAAGATGAAATTATCCATTTTTGAAGCTAATCATCATGAAAAAAATGGGTTCTCTACAACAATGTTAAACGCAATCGTGGTGCAAAAAAGATGATCTAAATATGAAAAATTAAAAAAATAAAATAATGATGTCTGCTTGGTGGAAGGGCAAGGGAATTGTTTTTTTTTGCCCCTCTACCAGACAATACCATGATCAGTTTTCAAGTGTACTGCCATCAACTGGACAATATGAATGATTGATTGAAACAAAATAGGCCAGAATATATCAATAGAAAAGGTGTACTGTTCCACCAAAATAATGTGATAACTCATATAAATTTGCCGAAAGCTTTTACAGCTTGGATGGGATGTACTACTGCACCAACCATATTCTCCAGATCTGGAACCTTCGGATTATTTTTTGTTCCGAAATCTACAAAATTATTTTGAAAGTAAAATCTTTACTTTAATTAATGACGTTAAAAATGATTGGTATCAGCTTTTTTTCCAGAAAAGATCAGAAATTTAATGAGGAGCTGAAATAATGTTACTGCCAGAAAGATGGCAAAAAGTATTGGAACAAAATGGCGAATATATAATTGAATAAAATATATATACACTATAAGAATATCGTCTTTCATTTTCACGAAAAAATTACTTTAGAACAACCCGATAATTTGGCTGAAATTCAAAAATAGCAAAAGACACTGGTTAATGGTCGTTCATTTGGTTATTGTCCATGGTTTAACCATGCAGAAAAAGTTCACTGATCAGGACTCATTAAACTTTTATTGCATTGCCGACTTTTGAAGAGAAACATTTTAATTATGAAATTGAAACATATTGTTCGGAATGTAGAAATCGAACTGATGATTGTTTAGTAAAATAGATGCAACCCATTCTATTTCGAAGGTAGAGAAATGGTTTAGCGTCGCATCCAGGTGAATAGATTATTTGATTTGTCGCTCTACGGTCATTTTGGGCACATTTGGCCTAAACAGATCGGGACCTACAGTTTAACGTTGATTCCGAACCCCCAACAAATATCTGTGTCTCATTCCAGGATTTAAACCTGAAGCCTGTGACACCAAAGGCCAGAGCGCTAACCACTTGGCCACCAAGGCGCCCAGGCGAATAGAAAGTAGATGTTTAAGCTTGTTCGAGCTCACTGGTTAAGTACTTCCCTTAAACAAGTGAATATTTCCCTTTCATTGGTTTAGCGTTCTACGTTCATCTTGTGCACACTTTGGCTTAAACAGACCGGGACCTACAGTTTAAAGTGGATTCTGAACCTCTAATAAGCACCCATTTGACATTCCTAGATTCGAACCTGAAGCATGTGTTATCAAAAGCCAGAGCGCTATCTAATTGGCCATCAGGCTGCGATTTTAGTTTGAATGAAATATTTTCACATCTCTTTTAATTCTGAATTGAAAAAAAAATGATTCAAATGCTATAGTTTTTAAGGTATGTTGAACAATCACTCATATATATATATATATATCTAATTTAAGTTATCCCCGAATATTTCTTTTCACCCACTATAATGCAGATGATTACCGATTCTAATCAATGATTCTTTAGTATTACGTGTTGCTAGATTGATTGTTTTTTAACTCCATAAGATCTTAGGTAAATACATTCCTATTTTACAGTTGTCTCATTATGATAAAGTCGAATATATCACATTGCATGCTTGCAAAGAATTTAATTGAACGAACTATTTATGAAAGGAAATGCACGATTCTGAAACTAGAACCAATTCATTGAAAAAATAAAAGAAGATACTTTCTTTCATATCTCAAATATTAAAAGTGGAACAGAACGCTTCGAGATATTAATCATGAAGTCCTAGCTTTTCAAAACTTGAAAGTAAAAGACGATAGAAAAAGGACTTAAGCAAGACTAAAATGAAAATTTTGAAATGGATTTAAAAGAAGAAAAAAAATTTATCATGAAACACCTTCGAAATTAAAATAGTTATTTGAAATAAATATTTTTCTGATGAAACTTCAATTTCATAAAAAAAAACCATCCTTCAGATTAAAATTATAAAATCAATTTGAAGAAATTTAAATGTGCAATCATGATCATGCAGTCTTGCAATCATAATGTAATGACTTCAAAAAATTGCTTTATAGTAATATAAAACTTATCGAAGAATTTTAGCACTGGGTGTGATTTGTAAAAATAACAGAGAAATAGATTTTTGATTTTGTACATCTTGAAAATTACTGAAACAAATATTCTTATGATAAAGAAAATATCAAATCCGAGTATGATTGAAAATTTAATTATAATACATCTATTTATAAAAACTTTTTAAGTTTTATATTTAGTATTCTTCTAGATATGAAATATTTTATACATTGATTCATAATAGCTCAAAGAAAAAAAATTGTTATCTTACAAAATTGAAAAATACAATCGTACAAACAGAAGCTTAGCAAATCAGGTTGAAAATGATAGAATTACTTTTTTTTAAAAGAACAGAAATGTTAGGAACTAATTAAACAAACAAATATATGCATTAAAATAAATAATTAAAATTTAAATACATTCATATAAATTTATTTGCGATAAAATAAACACTTTTATATGCAAAAAATTATTTTGAAGTGATTGTTTAGAGAATATTTGATTTCTCCATGGAATCAGAAAAGATTTAAAGTTATTCTTAAAATTCCAGTTATGTTGATAAATATTATAGTTTAGACTACATTTAAAATTAGATAATCTATTTTAAATGTTTTAAATACGCGATACTTTCAATTTAATAAAATAAAATTTGGAATTGTTTAAACATTTTATCATTAAAAATATACAATAATTCACAATTCAGTACTATAAAAATAATAAAAATTACAGGAATAATCGGATTAAATTATTAATATTTTCAAAATTTTACTTAATTTTAATTGACTTGACTAACATTATTTCTGAGGCATTTAGTTAAAGTTTTTGCAATATTAACTGGGTGGATTTTTCTCGGATAAGCGCGTAATGCAGAAAATAGTTTTAGTTGATTTTAAAAAACGAGCTAATTAAAATTTGTTCGTAATTTAGTGGCTCGACCCAAAGTTAAAGTATAATAGCTTCAGAAAAAAATGAACGCTAAAACTTATAGTTTTTAAGTTACACTGGAATACTGCACCTACAAACACATCATTATATATATATATATATAGTTTAACTTTACTAAAAATTACGAAGTTGTATAAAATTAAAAAAATTTGAAACAGTATTTATAGTAAATTAAAAGGAATATTTTGGTCGCTAAAAGTAGAAACCATGAAGGATTTTAAAATTTTGTGAAATCGCCCGTGGGCTTATGACATAAATTACTTTGATCATGATATTGTTTTGTGACACTCTGCCACGCTAATGCCTTTGTTTGTTGTGAAATGTTGACGAAACTTTAGGATTAAATCAAGTAATAGATGTTTGAGTGGATTAAAGTTTTGGAGGAAGTGATGAGTAGTCTAAAATGTCAACGTTGTCAGTCCGAATCCTCTTTGCTAAAGTAAATTATACACTGAAGTGACAAAAGTCATGGGATAGCAATATGCAAATTTTCAGATGGCAGTAGCATCGCGTAGAACAGGTATAAATGCGCAGTGCTTTCGCAGAGCTTTCATTTCTGTTCAAGTTATTCATGTGAAGAGGTTTTGACGTGATGATGACCGCACGACGGGAATTAACAGACTTTGAACGCGGAATGTTAGTTGGAGCTAGACGCATGGGTCATGCCATTTCGGAAATCGTTAGGGAATTCAACATTCCCAGATCCACTGTGTCAAGAGTGTGCCGAGAGTATGAAATTTCAGGCATAACATCCCACCATGGACAGCGCAGTGGTAGACCGCCTGCACTTAACGACCGAGACCGGCGACGTCTGCAAAGAGTCGTAAATTCTAACAGACAAGCAACACTGCGTCAAATAACCGCAGAAATCAATGTGAGACGTATAAGGGACTTGTCTGTTAGAACTGTACGGAGAAATTTGGCTTTCTTGGGCTATTCCAGTAGAAGAACGACTCGAGTGCCTTTACTGACAGAACGACATCGCTTGCAGCGACTCTCGTGGGCACGTGAGCATATCGGTTGGTCCCTAGATGAATGGAAAACCGTGGTCTGCTCCGATGAGTCACGATTTCAGTTGGTAAGAGCTGATGGTAGGGTTCGAGTGTGGCGCAGACCCCACGAAGCCATGGACCCAAACTGTCAGCAAGGCACTGTTCAAGCTGGTGGTGGCTCCGTAATGGTGTGGGCTGTTTTTTCATGGCATGGACTTGGTCCTCTGGTGCGACTGGGCCGAACATTGACTGGAAATGTTTATGTTCAGCTATTTGGAGATCACTTGCAGCCATTCATGGACTTCATGTACCCAAGCAACGATGGAATTTTTATGGATGACAATGCTCCATGTCACCGGGCCACAACTGTTATCGATTGGTTTGAAGAACATTCTGGACAATTCCAACGAATGATCTGGCCACCTCGATCACCCGACATGAATCCCATCGAGCATTTATGGGACATCATCGAGAGGTCTGTTCGTGCCCAAAATCCTGCACCATCAATGCTTTCACAATTATGGACGTCTATCGAGACAGCATGGCTCAATATTCCTGCAGAAGACTTCCAACGACTTGTTGAGTCCATGCCACGTCGGTTTGCTGCACTTCGCTGGGCGAAAGGAGGGCCGACACGATATTAAGAGGTATCCCATGACTTTTGTCACTTCAGTGTATATGGCACTTTGCAAATATTGTAGCGTGCATTATGGGCAACCGGATTGTAACATTGTGATTGCGTTTATGTGTGGTTGGGTTGAGATACTTGAAGCACAAGTTGGAGAACTCACAGCTTTATTTACACCATCATAAACACCCCACACATATGATTAGAACCATATACTGTTTAACACATGTAATGATATATAATTATAGATTCGTGGAAGGACTGTACTTCAAAGTAGAAAATAAGACACTCGGGGGATGCAAAAGTTATTCTCTCCGAGTGAGAGTCTGCAGGCGAAAAAATACGCAAAGTTGCGCTACATATATTGCTTCTTGGGGTGATAGATTGTTTAAGATCGAGGTTGTGGAGAATTAAACGTTTCTCAACAGAGGAACGTGATTGCGTTGCAATTCCTCTCGGATGAGAGTCTCCAATTATTCTACTGACCATTTCTTCTGAACGCCAGAGGGGACGCTTTAGCCAATGGATAGAAGGAAGCATGGTTAAAATCTAAGATATTGACACATTAATCTCACTGAATTGTTTTACAAATTAATGATTCTAATAATGCTACAAATAATTTGATGTAGATCTGACTGCTCATTTAACACCCTCACAAGTAAATAGGGCCTGAATGGCTGAGTGGCTAGCTCTCTGACGCTTGGTACCACAGGTTTCGGATTCGAGTCCCGGTGGTGCCATGGATGTTTGTAGTGGTTCGGAATCCACTTTAAACTGTAGGTCCCGGTCTGTTTAGCCTAAAGTGTACACAAGATGACCGTAGAGCGACAAACCAAACCCAAACCTCACAAGTAAAAAAAAGATAGATAAATAAAGTTGTAAATCATCATCAGCCACCATACAGGTCCTAGACATTAATACTAAACATTAAAAATACATAAAATTGGTACTTTTTAGAAGGTTGATTAGTTACTAAAAACTTTTACTCACATTTGAAGCATCGTTATTCTTTGAAAAAAGAATCTACTCAAATCTTCCACTAAAAAAGTAAATGTAATGGGAGTCGGATTTATGTAATAGTTTCTAGGTACGAGTTATTATGCGAGCACAGGTAATTTCACAAGTCACAGCTGAATTAATAAACTTTCGCTCTTGACCATCTGGCGCTTTGAAGTTTCGCAAGACCCTGCCAGTTAAAACACTGGACAAAGGTATCACTTTCATTCGCAGTTGCGGCAAAAGACTTGTTTCATCCGGAAACTGGTTATTCTTTGAACAGATTAGATTCGCATCTGGTAAGGGCTAGAGACTAATATATATACATACACCATTCCAACAGACACACATAAAATATATCACCACACCACATGAATTATACAAGAATAGAAACAATTTTACTTGAATACAAAAATAATAATATTTATAAATAGCTATTGCCACCCATATCGACACGACATTAAATTCTGGATCTATCTTTTAATTTGTCCAATACTTTTCCTGTTCATAAATAAATTTGTCGTTCTAAAAACATTCCACTGGTTATTGAGCAACAAAAAGTTAGCAGTTGTTGCCGGGTCGTAAGCATAAATCCAAGTCTCATCTCCAATTATGATACATTTCAGCTTATCCTGATAGTCAGAAAGCATTGTTTCATACACTTCAACGCGACGATGTTTTTCCAAAAAATTAAGTGTTTTCGGTGCTAATCAATATTTGTTGCGTTTGAGGGCTAAAACATCTTTTAAAATGGAATTGACCGATCTTTTTGAAATTCCAACATCATCAGCAAGGTCTCTAATTGTAAATCGACGGTTTGCAAGCACCAGATCTTTAATTTTTTGGACGTGAGCTTCGTCGGCTGAGGTTGAGGGTCGTCCAGAGCGCTCTTCGTCTTCAATACAATTTAGCGTGGTCTCCAAATCACTAACATACATGCATGCCGCCGCCAGCATTCAAAGTTGTGGAAACCTTCGAATCTGGAGTGGAAGATTCTGAAGTCTGTGGAACCAAAGACCAGAGCACGAGCCAATTGGCTATCAGGGAGTTAGATAGGAGCTTCCGGACATAAGTTTGATTTGTTTGTCGCTTTACGGTCCTTTTGTGAACACTTTACGGTAATTAGACAGGGACCTACAATTTAAATTGAATTCCGAACCTTTAAGAATGTCGTGTCAATATGAGCAATATTTTTTATTAAGAGGAAATTTTATATGGATATTATATAATTCATGTGTTATGCTATATTATGTGTGCGTCCCTCGAAAGGGGGTGTTTGTTGGTCTCTCATCTGACCGGATGGGTATTCGATATGTCTAACGGAATGACCCGTTTCCGGTGAGTGCAAGTCATTTACTACAACTGGGGGTGAAGGGGATATCTCAGGGAAGTATTTTTATTGGCAGGGGGTCATAAAACACTTCGTGCCAGATTGTCAAGAGATGAGTTCATCAAGACCGGGATTCGAATTTATGGACGGGGTGTGTCTGCCGAACGCATATACACTCTGATATGGTGTCGTTAACCGTGTCTCCCACCCCCCTGAAAATGACTTATAAAATGAGAGATAGGAAAAGGAATCGAAAGAGAGAACAAGATGTAGAAGTACGGAAGACAGCAGATGACGACAGGGAGGGAGTTGCCCCAATTCTTCGTAATGAGGTACTGGAGGGCCCAGATGAAGAAAAATTGCCTAACGCGGTCTCCGAACGTGAGAGCCCAAGACAAGAGACATCATGCCCGACTCAAGAGCCCCATGAGCTGCTGGCCCCGTGCAGCCACGAAACTTTTAACAGTGGTGATAGACTTCATTCATCATGATGCTTTGGCGCCCGACTCTCGATTACAATGAATTAGCAGAAGATCCTTCGACTACAGCGTCTTTAGAAAAAGGTAAATGCTCCTCCATGCGACATGATATGGTCATGTTTCCTCAGGCTTCTTGCCTGACACAAGAGCTCATTAGTGGTTGACCCCTGCTGCAACAGATTTGAGCAGTGGTGCATATTGAACCTCATTAAAACCGAGACTTACTTAAATTTTGTTCTAATGCAGCTGGCAAGCACTTAGACAGCTTGGTCTTGGATGCCTTAAGGCAAGCGCTGCACAGGCGTACTCACTTTGCATTACCCAGGGGGAGCGTGCAACTTGAAGATAAGCCACGGACGTGGAGTAACAATGCCCCCGCAACGCTCTACGATCCTATTAGACCGGGACCTACGGTTTAAAGTGGATTTCGAACCACTACAAACATCCATCCAATTATTGTGTAAAGCAGTGTTTTTTTTAAAATAAGCTTTCCTTCATATATTATAAAACAATATGTTTTTTTTCTTTCTAATGCAGCTGACAAACCCTTAGACAGCTTGGTCTTGGATGCTTTAAGGCAAGCACTGCACAGACGTTACTCACTTTGCATTACCCAATACCGCTCTACGATCCTATTAGGACCGGGACCTACTTTTTAAAGTGTATTCCAAACCACTACAAACATCCATATCACCGCCGGGACTCCAACCCGAAACCTGTGGTACCGAGCGCCAGAGCGTTAGCCACTTGGCCATTCAGGTCCCAACTTACTTAAATAAATAAATTAAAAAGAGAAGTCCTCTTCCCCAGCTGTCGTGGCAAGTTATAAACTTTAGTGTCTATCACCATATTATTTTATTATTAAATATTAATTTGGAATTGTGCAACATTTATAAGTTATATTTTTATTAATGCATTATCCGAATTTCACTTTTACTTAAATAATGTAAATTGCAAGATTTATTTCAAACTTAAATTGTAAATAATAATAGATTCACTTTTGTTTATATTTAAAATTATGAATTTGTTTGTGAATTATTTCAGTTGAGTTTGTTTCCTTTTTCAATTATATAAGTCTCTGAAGACATGCGAACTTGTAGCTTTAATTTGTGATATGGGTTATTGCGGATATCAATATGGTTAATGTGTGTGTTGGGTAAACGGAATAGCTAAATGTTTCTAGGATCGGGTATTGTTTAATTTAAGGTTTTAAAGAATGAGAACACCACAACTTTCCTATAAAGCGTGAAAAGCTTATATCTGATCCAATTTTTATATCGATATGTTCTTGTGCGTCTTTGAATTATTACTCTATAACGTGCAAGTTATGTCTTAGCGTATACTTTTTTTTTGTGTTTTTAAAATATTCTAAAAAGCAGCTAACGCGAAAATAAATATCAAAGTCAAGTCAAGTTAATATTCTAAAAAGAAAAAAAACATCCATAACAACTCAGAAAAAGATTTCCATCTGACTCGATAGGACGACGATATTTTACATAGTATAATCGGGACTCTTATAACTGTGACCTTCTGATGAAAATAAAGAATATTAAACCGAAATGGCGATTTGCTCTTGAATTGGATAATTCTAAGATATGTCTTTTTGAATAGTGTAAGTGGATATTTAATAGAATTTTGAATTTATTTATTTTAGTTTGAATTTTGAGGAAAAATAAGTAGTTTCATTATGGATGTTGAAAAATTAAGGTAATTTGTGTTCATTAACTTTTTACAAGGCTAATTACCAAAATTTAGAATTTGATCGTCGAACCAATTAGTGAATTTGTTGCAAAGAATAAAATATTTTCAAGTATAATCTTTTTGAATATAAGAATCAATTAAATGGAAAATGATTTAAAGTTTAAGGACCTTAGATAGTTAAATTCAAATGCATCTTAACAGCGATGAAGTGGGGTTGGAAATAAATAAAATGAAAGAATATTAGGAATGTGACATAAAAATGATAAAACATAATCTTTCGAGGGTAAATAGAATAAATAACATTTTTGTAAATACTAAAGAAAATGGGGAATGCAAAAATGTAATAAAATTAGCAATTTGCAATTATTAATATTGCAAATATTTACGGTGGCCATAGTTCTTGATTAGATTTTTGGTACACATTTCAAAGAACCATTCGGAATAATAACTTGCTTAGCAAAGTGCATATTTAAAATATTTATATTATATATATTTTAGCATATTTTATTTAGGAGGAATTGCTTTTTTAATTTAGAAATTTTCCTTAACTGAAAAGAATTATGATGAATTTAAAAAATTACTGAAAAAAGATATTTGGTGACATCGATTTTATATTGAAATTATATAGAAATAAACTTTTAACCATCGAGGCAGTCAAAAACAGCGGAAACGTTACTAGGTTCCGAAAAATATATAATATTCGATTTCAAATATGATCCTTAGAATCATTTTCAGTGACAATTAACAAAGTTGTTAATTTAGTTTGTCCAATTATTATAATATGAAGTATTTCTGATTATTAGATTTAAATTACAATATACAACTAAATGCAAATGATTTTTTTGGTTATAAAGAGTCTAGTTAATTATTTATTAAAATAAGTTGAATATAGAGGAGCTTCAATTTTATATGCACATCAAAAGGTCAGTACTTATAATATTCAATATAAAAATAGAAGCTTTAATAAATAGTAAGAATCGGAGATAATTACAATGAAAAACAACACACAACTTCAGCATTTGACACAACGGCGAATAAGACTTGTTTATTACAGTGCATTATAGTAAAAATTGTTCTCTTTTTATAGTGAAAAGGAAAAATTTCCTTAAAGGACAGGACGGATGTTTTAGGTGCTTAAAATGTTAACATACGAAGAAATATTATTGGAGGTTCGAGTCTGAAACTTGTTCTCAGGTCTGAAATTACATTTCATTGAAGCGATGGGTCACTTTTTTAACTTGCTAAGCGCGGAGATCATTTCAGGGAGTGGCTCTGATTGTGTAGGTCTTGTTCAGCAGCATTACAGTATTAGAACAGAAATATATTTTCTCTCATTTAGTTCCACTGTAGGCGATGCAATCCGAGACTTATACCTGCTTATGGTTGACCCTGCCAAAGACAAAATTCCTCACTACTAAATCTATTTTTGAATACTTCCTGCTATGACCCTATTTTAGAAGTATCAAACGATAAAAAATTAACTGGCTATAGACGTAGACCCAGCAAAGATATAATCTTTTAATATTTTCAAGGGCTTGCATGCTATTGATGAGAATTTTTTAATTCCTTGATCTGGTGATCTACTGATTGAAATCCACACACAACGATTCAGAGAAAAATATTCGTATAAGTGAATAATATAAAGGACATCTATGTTTATATTCAAGTTCATGTAACTCAAAATTCGTGTAAAAGTGTTATATCCGAAACCTATTTAATGAACGCCAAGCAGAAAGAGTTTATCAAGTTGTTAATTTCGTACACAGACTAATAACAAAAAAGGAACAGAAATAATTACTATAAAAACATTTAACATTCAAAATCTTTGGCTTCGTTCTGTCAGACACTATTAAAATCGGATATTTCAACTGCCCTATCAGGTCATGTATTCCCATTTCAATAAGATGCTTCAATTCTCAGTTTTATGAGCGTACAAAAAAAAATCTTGCAGAGGTGAAATAATTTGCAGAACCTAAGCTACACCTTGTCCCACACATACTAAATATGAAACCAATCCCAAGTGTATTAATTGTCAACAACATCATCCATTTAATTATAAAAGCTGTCCTCAGTGGCAGTTAGACAGGAAAATTCGAGAATTACAAAATAGCTCGAAACTTGCCTTACGCTGAAGCTAGAAAGTTCTTTCTACTATATTGAAATAGGCCAGAAAAACGAATAACTGCAAATCAAACATTAGTTCGTCTTAGATGTTCCGTTTCCATAATGACCAGTAGCTTATATAACAGGAATAGTTTGCCGACCGTAGTTTAAAAACTTAAATTCTTTTTCCTCACAAAACCTCGATAATACTGACTGTTGCCTACCGTTTAGTTTAATGTCTGTTCCATCTACAATTGTTGATCTTCGAAGATCAAAAAGCCAAAAGAATGTCATAAAATACTTAAGTTGTATATAACAACAACATCCACAACAAAAAAACATTAAACAAAATTCTAAAGATACAATATTGGAAAGTGATTTTTAAAGCCACCTTTATCTTCGGAATCGAAATTTTCGTTTATATTAGACGATGAAGATGGTCAAATGATTGTAGAAAGTAATTCAGGTTAGAGCATCAACACAAAAAGTCAGACGTGATTTGATTTTTAATTTATTTCAAGACTTGCAGACAAAGAGCATCTGTAATCAAATTCTCATTGCATGAATCCTTAACACTATTTCAGATCTTCAAAAAACAGTTAATAATATCCTTAATTTTTTTACTTACAATAGTTTTTTTTTCATTTTTATATTTTAATGTCTTGCTTTGCATCGACTTTGAAAGTATTTTATTCTATCAATTGATTAAAGCAACAATGGTAACACTCCATTGGCTCTTGTGCCATAAAACATCACCACAATTGTGATAGAAACTCGTGATTAAATCAATTCAATCAATTCGTACTGATAACAACTAGAATAGCCATTCATAGAAATGGTTCAAAGCGATTCGTATCAAAAATTTCTATTCTCAGAAATAAAGAAATCACTGATAAATAATTCAACTTAACTTTCGGTTTTTATATAAAATAGACATTAACAATCTTTTCCTCGGGAGAGGGATGCATTTTTGAACAATTATTGAACTGAAATAAATATTAATTAATTGAATTAAATAGTTTATTTACTACTCTTTAGTTGTTTCTTTTTTAAAAAATAATTATAAATAATAAATATAAATCAGAGATAGTTTTTCGGTGTAAAAGCTAACCAGGTGACAATAAAATTCCAGTGATATAATTTTAATCTGACATCCATAGGTCTCCTATCACAATAAAACATTGTTTGATTTTAACTGTTCCGTTTTGCTCTTCCTGAACGTTGCTTTGCTGCTATTTCCATTTCTAGGCATTTTGCTGGGTCTGGATTCTTTGACTAGAGCTCTAGCACTCGGTGCCACAGATTTTGAGGGGGGGGGGGGGTTCCGCTACTGGTGATTATGAGACATTTTGCTGGGGTTAGATGACTGAGTGATTAGCACTCTGGCACTAGGTACTACAGGTTTCGTGTTCAAGGCCCGATGGTACCATTGATGTTTGTAGGTCTACCATAGCGCTAAGTGGATTCCAAATTGCGGCCTAATATGAGAGTTACGCGTATAGCTGACAACGCTACCCCATAACAAAAGAAAAACATCTGTTTCGGAATCTGCCAGTACGCAGAAGGTCTTGGCCCCAACATGAACTGTGGTACCGGGAAGTTCATTTTTAGGCATTTTGCCTATATATAGCAGAATGAGACCTCTGCGTTGTACACCATTTTACCACTGCAATTTGCAATGAATATCACCAGCTTTATCACGCGAAGGGTTCGTAGCCTTTCTAGTTTCCCAGAGTTCAACAGAATGATATTCCGACCTATAGATTTATTATGACCATCCTGACATAAATATGCGAATTTTCAGTTCGTTTTTGCTTGAAAATTCAGTGTTTTATCCACTTGATCCTGACAATGCGTTGTCGAATGGCTTTACAGGAGAAACGTTAGCGTTAAAGAGAGCGTTACAGGTGACGAGAAAAAAGAAGACAGGAAAAAAAAAATTTCTGCAGGATATCTTCATCTCATGTTAGAATATTAGTTTTGAGATAACCCGTTATCGATTTAAAAAAACACTCCTGTCCGATATGATGCATCGACACATTTAAGCACCCCTTACCCTACCCTCTACTCTCTCTTTGTTGTGTTGCTTGAAATCTAAAGCGAAATTTTCATGTTTTTACAGTGGACGACCTTTTCTGAAAGTTTTTCTCTCTTTTGTTTTTGAACAAAAAGAATAAACGGATGTAGATGGGGGAAGTTCTGCGTCATATTGGATTCGACAGCCGCGATCAATATAACTGCCCCTTTTTTTTAAGGGGGGGGGGGGGGCCGTTGGGTCCTTTTTGTTTTTTTGTTCTGTTATGAAATGTTCAATTCATTTCTACTTATTTCAGTCAGTCCGTATTGATTGTATGGCAGAAGAGAAATGTTTGGGATGTGGTTATCATTTTTGTGTCGCTGGAAGTTTTAAAGAGGGTTGAATGCTCGGCAGTACGTAAATTCTCCTATTAGTTAATGCAGGAATAATGCGAAGTCGCATATGGGACCTAGGAAAGTTGTAAACATTTTTTTTAAGAAAACAAACAGCATTAAATTTTTCATACTGGTATTATTGGTATTATGACTATAGCGGCCAGATGGCCTATTGGATAGCTCTCTGGCCGTTTGTACCGAATCTACCCTTGGTACTGTTCAGGTTCGAATTCTGGGGGGGTGGGGGGTGGTATGGATGTTTGTTGGTAGTTAGGAATCCACGTTAAACTGTAGGTCCCGGCCTGTTTAGCCTAAAGTATGCACAAGATGACCGCAGAGCGACAAACAAACCAAACAAACATATGACTGTAGAATGTCACAGAGCCCAATCAGATTTCTCACTCACATCATTTCCAAACTGCAAAGGCGCAACTCAGCTCTAGCCACAGTTATGTGGTGTTGTGTATTAGTGGTAGGCAGACGGCCATGGCCAAACTTGGACTGTAGTGCCGGGCAGTTAGTTTTCAGGCATTTTGCTACTGTGACGGCATATATATAGCAGAACGGGGTGTCTGCATTGGACCCCAACTTTGCCGCTACAATTTGGAATGAATATTACCAGCTTTATTATACGAAGGGTTTGTAGCCTTTCTAGTTTCCCCAAGTACAACAGAATGATTTTCTGACCTATAGATTTATCATGACCAACATGACATAAACATGCGAATATTCAGTTCGTTTTTGTTTGAAAATTCAGTGTTTTATTCATTTGATCCTGACAATGCGTTATCGAATGGCTTTACAGGAGAAGCGTTAGCGTGAAACAGAGCGTTACAGGTGACGAGGAGAAAAGAGAAGACAAGGTAAATTTTTTTTTCTGCGATATATCCTCAGTTTATGCTAGAATATTAGTTTTGAGATAACCCGTTATCGATTTAAAAAAACAGTCCTGTCCGATAGGATGCATCGACACATTTAAGCACCCCTTCCTCCACCCTCCCCTCTCTCTTTGTTGTGCTGCTTGAAATCTAAAGCGAAATTTTCATGTTTTTACAGTGGATGACCTTTTCTGAAAGTTTTTCTCTCTTCTTGTTTTTAAACAAAAAGAGTAAACGGATGTAGATGGAGAATATTGGATTAGTCACCCGCGATCAATATAACTGCCCTTTCTTTTAAGGGTTAGGGGGAAGGGAGTTTGGTTCTTTTTGTTTTTTTATTCTGTTATGAAATGTTCAATTCATTTCTACTTATTTTAGTCAGTCCGTATTGATTGTATGGGGGAGAAGAGAAATGTTTGGGATGTGGTTATCGTTTTTGTGTCGCTAGAAGTTTTAAAGATGATTGAATGCTCAGTAGTACGTAAAATCTCCTATTAGTTAATGTAGGAACAATGCGAAGTCGCATATGGGAACCAGAAAAGTTTTCAGCATTTTTTTAAGAAAACAAAACAGCATTGGATTTTTTTTATACTGGTATTATTGGCACAAATACATAAATATTTATTGTAAACTTTATTTTTTTTTTAAATTGAAATGAATTAACTAGAACAACTTTTTGTAGTCCATTTATAATCATGTTTAGTTACATATAGGTATAGCTATCGTGTAAATTGTCATGAAGTTTGTTCATGTTGATTTTTCAACATGCAATTGATGGTTGTACTAATGAGAACAAACTGTCACTCAAATCTGACAGCAGATAATCAATGTCATGGATAATGTGACCTCGTGAAATTAGCGATTGTCTGTCCGATTTTCACAAGTCGAAACAATTACAAATGTAATATGGACTACACCATGAGTTGTTGCATCGTGATTGGTGATAGACCATTGGTTGAAAAACTGTCTACTTCAGTGAGAAGTGAAGGAAGCCGACCTCCCCTTTTGACGGATTTTCTTAAAAGGAGTTCAGCGGCGATTCTACAAAGAGTTTTTTTTTCGCTCTGAAGTGACTGAATAGGCAGGAGTTTCCGCCGTTTCCGAAGTGAGCTCATATGGTTTCGTGTATCACGTCGTGGGATAATTAAGGTCTGCTAGAGACCACGTGTTTAAAATTCTTCTTATATTTAAGAGTTTTGATAATTTCCGTCCTTGGAGTGAACTACATTTGCGAATCAAATTTAAATCCTTAATTTTAATTTTTTGTAAATAATAAATTATAATAACCCAGGGATCTGTGTTTGTATGTCAGGATGAGTTTTTTCATAATGCCAAACAAATGAAGTTCTCCAGGAAGAAAATTTCCTTCTCTCATATAATTCAGGATGGATAATGCTGACACATCTTAGTGGTGTTATCTATCAAATATGCCAACGAGTTCTTGAATTATGTACTAGAAGCCCAACAATGGCAGATATAAAGAAAAATTGTGTTCAACACCTATTATGAAGCTATTGTGCAGCCTGCATTAGTATGATTTCTGGTGGCTGATTGTATTGCAGGCATTATTTTGAAAAGCATGTTGTGCATATTTCTCAAGAATTGGTGAGATATATGGCGTAATGACTAACGAAAATTTTCCATGCTACCATTTGGCACGGAGATATAGGATAAAGAACCTGGAAAGTCTTTCAAGAAAGTAGTATCTTATTCCCATGTGAATTGCGAAGCATTATCTTATTCCCGAAATGGTTCTTCCTTTATAAATCATTTTAAAAAAAGTTGGTTAATGGTTTTCAATTTTGTACATTGAAAAGCATAAGTGTATATAAAAAAGTGAAATGAGCATTATTTTTAATCTTTATTTATTATTAATGGAAATGAACGTTATAAATAATTATTAATTATAAATAAATATTTGATTAGATTCGTAATCTAAATATTATCTTAATTTCTTTAATTTCTCATTTAAAACAATTTGGCTATGATTTATACTCTTTGTTTTTAAGATTAAAACATTGTTTGTCCGTACAAATTTATTGTTAATAAGAGATCCTGCCAATCAAGGCAAAAAGTTTGTCTTTGATGGGGAATTTGTTGTTAACTATATATATGGACAAATGTATAGCCATCGGGATTGTGTTATACTATTAAACGTCTTTTGTTCATTCCCTTTTGTAAATGTAATATCTCGAAGGAATATCTGCTTAACCAAAAAGTTAATTGACAATATCAGTGAAACTGTCATACTTGGTAAGCTAGTTAGTAAAGCATAGATTAGAACAATTTTATTAATGATTCTCCATATTAATCTAACATACAAAATGATTGCGTATTATTTCTCATATCTTTACAAAAAAGTAATCATAATTATTATAACTTTATTAAATTATATCACGAAGATGACCGATTTTTCCTTTCTAAATATCTTTTTTTGTGGTGCATATCCCAAAATTACGAAAACATTTTAAATTATTTCTTTTCTTTTTCAATGGGAAAAAAACACACACACATATTTTTTCGTAAATTTAGGGCTTTTTAGCAATATCAATGATTTTATAACATCGCATACAGAGTCATAGGATATGTGCCTCGTTTCTAGGTGTATGGTAAGAAATACAACAATAGGGTTTTAGGGATGTGCAATGATAAAGCTGTCTGTTGGAAACTCCTTCCGTTGGGCTTGAGCTGCAGAATCAAATGGATGCGTAGGCAATGTGAACCTCCCAAGAGGCCACTCTAGGAGTATTCATTCAAAATAGGTGTGGCAAAATGTGACTCACTGTAGAAGGTCCATGATGTACCCTAAGTTAGGCTAGGTTGACATCAAAGACAACTGTCTCAGTGTTTGCCAGCTGCATTAGAAAAAAAAACTTTAATTTTGACATATTGTCCTCGCTCAAAATGTTACAAAATATAATTCGTTGTGATATTTGCTGAAACCGTGCAATGCTGTATCATAAATGATAATGTAATTGTACATCAGTTAAAACTACGCTGTTTCATTTTAAACATTCTTTTTTAAAAACAGATTTATGAAAACTTCGTTAGTTTCTAAAGTCATCAAATTGCTGATTTATTCTGTTTAGAATTGGTTAAGAATCATTAAATATCGTTGTCTTTAAAATAAAATGGGAACTGCATTTAAATTAGCAGATGAGATCACAGTGAAACAAGTATTATAATAAATATAACATATTATACTCTAAATATGTTGTTTATTATATGCATATTCCTCCTGTCAATTACTCGTCATCAACAACATGACAGTCCAGAGTGGGCCAAGGCTTTCCTTTGAAGAGATTTCCATGCATTCCTCTGGGTGGCAATAGTCCTCCATTTCTTAACCTTTAGTACAGCAAAATCATTTCCAACTGCGTTTATCCATCGCAACATGGGTCGTCCTCTTTGGCCCTGTAGCTTTGCTAAAACGAGCCTTTTTACAGGATTTAAATCATTCATTCTAAATACATCAGCAGACCAGTTTAATTTATTGAGCTTAATAAATTTTACAACATCTGGGTCTTTAGAGAATTTATAAATTTCTGCGTTGTACCGCCTTCTCCAACAATTACTTTCCCTAACACGCCTAAGAATAGCCCTTAAAATCTTCCTCTCAAATACAAGTAGCTAGCGCTGTAGCCTTTTGGTAGCATAGGCTTCAGGTTCGAATCCTGGAGGTGGCATGGATGTTTGTGAGTCGTTCGGAATCCACTTTACACCGTAGGTCCCGGTCTATTGTAACCCTCGTGTGCACACGTTTACCATAGAGCGACAAACCAAGCCAAATCAATCCTCTCAAATATACCCAAATTGTCCCTCATCATATCTTGCCCAAGTCCATGTTTCAAAGCCATAGGCCAAAATAAGTCTAATAAGGGTTTTATATAACCTGTCAATTAATAGGTAAATATTGACATAACTGAAGTATTATATACTCAAGAGCCAAAACATTATGA
>BPLQ01000787.1:0-100965 GCA_021605075.1 Caerostris darwini
TTGAATTTTGTATTCCTTATATAATCTAGTTATCTAGAAAGCCTTTATTATGCAATCGCAATTAGTTATACTTCGAAATTCGAGCTCATTTGTTCAAGAAGCAATATTTATTTATCGAAAGTATTAGTTAACTCACTAATTAGTAATCAGTAATAAACAGCGTAACTTAAATCCCACGAGAACTTTTTCTTTTCAATGCATTCCAGCAAAGATTTTCAAAAGAAAGGTGAACATTTTTCAATACACAAGGTTGTCTGCATACAGAAATGACAAAGTAGGCACCACACTTGAAGCGTTCGCTGGAGTCCGAAGAAAAGGATATTTGAAAAGAGCAGGTAATTATTTCGGCGATGCTAATTCCCGCATTATCATTTACTGAACTAATTAAGAACAGCTTTTCGACAATGCTGTAACCTTAAATTGGCTCATAGCCGTCCAGGCGACTTAATCAACTTACATCGAGTAAATATTTAGCTATATTTAATTATCACTCAGAGATTATTTCTGCTCTAAATAATAAATAAGCTGGAAAGATCTGTCAAAAGATTGGTTCCAAAAATGTATATACATTTCTGCTTAATGATGTTACAAATGAACGACTAAATATATTATGACAAGTAAGATTTCTATAAATTTATGATTAAGATATTACTCAAAACAACTAGAATTCAATGTTAAATTAGAAATTCACTTCGTTCAAAGTGAATTGAATAAGATTATGTTATTAAATCTATTTTATTTGCATTTCACATGTGATTTATATTACTACGTATTGATCATTTGAATAAAATAAGTTGAAATACAATTGAACACATTCCTTACTTTAAAACATGATATGGATATAAATTATTTTTATATACTAAAACAATCAGTTTTTTGAATTTACAGCAAGCAGCTTAATACAGTGTATTAAACACGTCTAAGTCATTTTATTCAAAAACAATTCAGAATTTGAACACTTATTTTTTTTTCTTCTAATTTTAAACCAATCTAAATTTAAGATGTAAATTTGCCTGAATTGACACAAAACTGTCACGATATATTATGAAATAAATTGTTAGTTTCATTGTCTTTAGCCAACTAGTTTAAAAAAAATCAATAGAAATTAGATATTATAGGCTAGATCAATACAAAATATGTTACTAGTTAGATTAGTTAGTGAGTTAACTAGTTAGATTGAAATAGTAAATTGAAATGTAAAAATATCTAAAGTACATTTTATTTTAAATTTTGTTATGCATTACTCATGGTATAAGATTTAAGATAATTATTCTTACAAAAATGTTTGCTTTATAATACCACTACTACTACTACTACTACTTTATGCTCTACTATTAATATACAATGAGAACAGGGAAAAAAAAACTACTTATAGGTCGAAACAAAAGAATCCTAAACTCTATACATATATATAAGCTTCAAAATGTTAAAAAATAAAGATGAAATCTTCTAGGAGAGAAGAGATATTAAGAAACATATTCTCATTTAAAAAAATAAAAATACATGAAATATCCAAGTAAAAGACGATGAGCAAGAATTGGAAGGACTTTGAATGAAAGTTTTAAGACAAGGGATAAAAATGTTTTTGAAAAAATACAAATAAGTTTCACGAAAACTCAAAAGAAAGTAGGAAAACAAAAGCGTCTGCAAATATCTCGAGCGTAAAAAAAGTCATAAAGAAAAGGTAGAAACAAAGCACTGTAAACGGATTTAAAAAAAAAAAAAAAAAAGTATACAACAAATATATATCTATAGGTCCAAATAAATGTGCTGTAAACAGGAGGGGGGAAAGGAAACGGAGAATTTATGTTCCAAACTAGAATGTGACATGACGAATGCTTCTTAAAAGAAGATCTGCGACTTTGCAACCCTTAGCTGTACTTAAGAAAGGAAAAAAAAAAGGGGAAGTTTGGGGAATCCGTGATATCATTTTCAATCTGTTATACCCCCTTTAACCTTTTTAGTTTTCTTCAGATTTACCAATACTGGTTCGGTTTGGAAAAAAACTCAACATAAACGGGCAGAAATATTGGGCATTTGAAAGAAGAAAAAAAAAGTATCGAAAAGTCAAAAGAAAAATAGCTTTGAAACGTGTTTTAAAAGAAAAGGTACAAAGGAAAAAAAAAAAAAAAAAAAAAAAAAAAAGGCCTGGATATTCCTACACAAGAATTGACGAAGATAAATAAACGTTACTTACAGCCATGTCAGAGATTTTTTTCCATTAAACCTCAATACACGAATAAAAACTATTAGAAGATTTAAGTGTAACTTTGTAGTAACAAAAGAAGATAACGATTTTTATGTACACTTCATATATATATGTACACATAGAGATTATTTATCCCCAGGAGAGAAGATATCTTTTTGCCCTATTTCTGTTTTCAGATATTGTTTAGAAGTTGAAATATCTGAAATAATTTTCTTAGTCATACAACTTAAGATTTTCACCAGTCATTTGAATTTAATCACAACAAAAATATTTTTAATTCTATAGACATTATATCAAAGTTATATCATTGTATCATGTACTATGATATTGTATCTATAATAGATGCACATAATTTCATGCACTTTTCAAGGTGACCTATATGGAATACGCTATGAGCAAATTATAATTATGTCTAAAGCTATTTAGGCATCAGTGTTTTTAGTAAATGTTTTAATTTGATTAAGCTTTCAAAGTAATAGAAATATACTTTTATAGAATTAATTCTTTCATGCTAAAAATAATATAATACAAAAATCAAGGGGAAAAATGATCTACTTTAAGTTTCTGTGACTTAGTTCAGTTATCTGACTATCTCAGAGTTATGTTCATAAACTAGTTCTATTAATCTATAAGTTGGTCCAAATCGAATAAATTATTTTGGTTTGTTCTAATCTATTGCAAAAGCCTTGATGGGAAAAATAATATTTCTAAAGCGACGATTAAAAACCAGAGAAATTTATTTCAGTAGAGTAGAAAGGGTTATCAATCACCAAAAAAAGATTGGAATATATAGCTAATTATTTCATATGTGTATTGAAATGAAACTAGGTTTTGAAAAGCTTTTAACAAACAAAAATTTTTTGATGTAATTTAATGAGTAATTTATTGACGTTACCAATAATAAAACAAAGATCAATTCAAGACATCAAAGTATTTGATATTCAAGCTATTTCTAGAATTCTTGTCAATAAATGCGAGACGAAGTTAGGACCAAAGATAGAAACCTAGCTTAGCGACAAATCTCGTCGAAAGGCATCTGAATTCACAGACTTCCGACGTCGGAATAATTACCGTTTCGTTTAGCACAACTTTTTGCTGCAGACATCTAGACTTGGATCCCTCATTTCAGCAAATGATGGAAACCATGACACCTTCACTAATCAGATGAAATGACTTAAAACATGTCGTCGAGTCGTGTAACACGAGAATGACGATTTAAGACGCTTTAGCAATAAACTCATCAAATAAGTGACAGATGCAATTAAGTTTAGTACCAATGTATTGAGGAAGGTTTTAAGGAGAGACAGAAATAAATTAATTGCTTGTTTTTGCTTTTGCAATCCAATAGCTGCTGTATTATAACGTGATATTGCAACGTGACAAAAAAATTGTAATCGATCCTGCTCTTAAAAACTTATTAAAAAAAAAGGGATTATGCTGAAACTTATCTACTTTTCGAATAAAATATGATTGATGTTGTATGAATATTTTTAGCACTGGAGTGACAGTACTAATAGAAACTTTATTAATATACATTTGTTAAGGCTAATTTTAGCATACAAAGTTAGCTACTGTAAAACTTTTTTTTTAAAGAAAGACTTATGTTTCATCCGATGTATGCATAAAAAGAAATGGTAATGATTGATTGATTACAAATTCCAGGCATCTCATAATTAAGTCTTAAGCTTAGAGGAAATGAAGATTAATTTTATTGACGTTAAATAACAGTAACAGTCCTAAAGCCTTCACAAAATAATACAAACAAGTTTTGGTTTTTAAAAAAGCAAATGGCCTGCATTTGTGTATAATTAATCCACTTTTTATACATATGATATTCCATAGAGTGTTTTATTTTTCTAAAGTAGAGTGTTAATTTTCACCAACGATCACGATTGGTGTCATGATATATGTTTTGTCAGGCCTTCCATCCTTGAATTAAAATATTTATAAAGTTAAGTCGTATTTAATCTTTATCTTAAATTTCGTAGCCTTCAGAAAACTCTACCTACTTATAAACAGAAATTCTACCATGACCAGGGATAACAACATTCTTTATACTGCTATGTTTCGCCCAATTGTCACGTACGCTTGCCCGGTCTGGTCCTATGCAGCTAAATCTTACTTAAAAAACGCTTGAAACTTTACAAAATATCACTGTCCGCCAAATTACCGCTGCTAAATGGTTCATGCACAATTCTGATATCTATAAAGCTATTAACATTTCGTCTTTAAAAGATTTTCTTAAACACATCTCTGTTAAATTTTTTGACATGCTTGATTAATCATGAAAATACTGCAATCCAGCAGATGGACTCTTACGTTCCCAATTATGATTTAAAATGTCAGCGCAAAGTTTTAATTTAATTTCTAATTTAATTTTTAAATATTTTTTCTTTTCTTTTATTTGTTTATGATTGTAAGTTAATTTTATTATATTTGTAAATATATTATGGGCAAGTATCATTGTTTCAACTGTATTTACCGTGTCATATTGGAGATGAAAACCCCAAGGACTAAATAGTTCAAAAAGAATACGTCAACCAAATTTTTATCTTCAAATAATTACAGATATATTTTATCAAGATTAAAAAAAATTCTAAAAATTGGAAATTGATTTAATTGTTATAAGTTTACAGGCAAAATATTCACAAATACAAAAATAAATAAGTTTTTGATGCTAGCGTATTGACTCTAATTAAGTAGATGAAAAACTAGATATCAATTAGACAATGCATTAATATGATTTAGAAGATATATTTTTATAGAAGCAGTACAGTAAAAAAAAAGCCACTCTTTTTCCAAGCAACATTTGAACAGTAAACAATCTAGGTGAAGTGGGAAATTGATTATTAGTATGAAAAATTATACTACTTTCAATAACTTCATTTTTGCAACAAAAAATACTATATACCATCATTTTACCCCACATTTATTTTTACCAGTCTTTTTAATTGTAGAAGAAATATCTGTAGAGTAAAAACTATGAAATTTGGTAAATTGATGACAAAATTAAGCATGCTGTTTCAATTTTATTTAATGAGTTACTACTCAATGAACAATATTAGTTTAACCAAATCATTTGAAGATTTCTTTCAACATACAATTCAATTTCTTTAGATAAAACATAAATGAAAATGTTTTAGTGTCTTTTTTTCAAATTATTTAAAAGTAACTTGGAATTTCCCAAAAAAGAATTTCGTCAAGTTTCATTCTCTGTAATATTAGAACGAGAAACGTTTAAGGTAAAACCCTAGCTACCGAACACCGAATCGAAACAAGAAATATTTTTCAGTCTATTTGGCCAGATTCATTTTTAGTTTTTCGTTTGTGTACTTTATTTTGAGGTTTCCTTTAACCAGAGATGACTTCATATAGAAATAAAAAGGGAAACCAAGCGAAAAAGCAAGGGTCATTGGATGTCATAGGATGTACGAATGGGCTCACAAGATCGTTTGGAACACAAAAGGGGAGGACCAAACGATAGCTGTGACAAGTGGGAAAAATGGTTGTGCACTTGGAACGAAGCCTCCAGCAGATGGGAGGCATTATAAGACCGGATAAAAATATATATAAAAAAAACCAGAAAAAGGACAGAAAGCAATGAGAAATGAACGATGTTGTGGTCAGAAAAAGCTTAACACTTTAGTTCCAGTAGAAGTAATGCAATTGTTTTCGTTAAATGGTAAGAAATCCTTCCCAAGACTTTGACTGGATACTAATGATGCTGGATAAATAGATGGAACATTTTATATTGCAAAAAGGAAATGCTCAGCTGGCTCAATCGCATAAAAGGATGCTATAAAAATATTTATTTATATTGTGTACGAAACATCGTTATATTGCGTAAGAAACGAAACAACTGTAGAGGCAAAACGAATGCCAATTTAACTAATGAATAAAAAATGCTTCAATTATTATTTTTATTCAAAAATATAAAGAGAAGTGACGATTTTAGTAGATCGTAGTTGTAACTTTGGTAATTTATAAGAAAAATAGAAAATTAACCAAGAAATATTATTGTTAGTGGGATCTCAGAATAAGATTAATGTTAAGTAGCATGAAATTTTTTATATTAGAGGAAGTAATTTATTTAATTAAAAATCACTAAGTTAGATAAAAATTGTAACACATTTTCCAACAATTTTTCTCATTATTATTTAATGATAGAGGCGAAAAAAAAAAAAAAAAAAATGAAAAATATAATACGCATATATAATTTTTATATGCAAGCGCAAACCAGCGAACTAAGAAAAGGTTATTAATATTTATCTTTGCAAATAAAAAAAAAAAACAATGTTTATATTTAAGCTTAATTTTTAAAAAAATATGAATTTATTCAAATTTATAATACTTGCAAATTATAAATATTCTACACTAATTAATGTCCACAGCTAAAGTACTTAATCGAAAGTTTCTATAAAAATATCTTTTATTTAAAAAATAAATTTGTTTGTCTTCTTTAAACGCTTCCGTACTATATTTTACTACAATTTTCAGTCCACTCCATAAACTTCGAAAATGATGAGAATATATACTAGTAAATCAATATCTAAACAATGTAGCCTTCTGTTTTCTTAACAAATTACTTAATGTTAGTAGGTTAGGTTACGGAACTTGCTACTATTGTAAAAGAAATATGAGTTATTAAATTTGAAAGACGACATGAATCAGAGGCATCAAACTAGAATTGGGATGCAATTATTTTCCATTCAACGCTTTTTAAAAACGCAACATAGTAAATCCAAACTGCAGCACACTTTAGCTTGAGCTAAATTTCTTTATGTGTCCTCATTAGTTGGAAAGTTAGTGATTGACCTCTGTTATTCTGTCGCACAAGAGTAATTACTTTGTTTTGGATATTAACGCCTGAGGTCAGTAAAGTTCCACTTATCATCCTTCGAGCATTGTAAATTACTGGGACAGTATTACTCAATATATATATAGTAGTAACAGGGAATGCTTCAGTTAAAATTTATTTTGACTTGCTAATTTGTTATAACAAGGATGGATTCACATAATTGCAAAAGATAAATTCTCATCTTTAATGATGTTTGAGAAATATTACAGGGATTGACTGCTGACAAAGAGGCTCTTAACTAGGTTTAGACAAAGCATACAAGTAAATAGAACAAATGTGAAAATATATTTGATAATTTTGATTTTTAGTAAAAGTGAAACTGGTGAAATTAATTCCTAATAATTTTGAGAAAAAAAAATTTAGCTTTGGATCATGACTTGTAAACAAATATCCTTGATCGACAAAAAATGCTTTGTTGAACTCTGTAAGCATTTACTCAAAACTATTTATATAATAGTTGGATTATAGTTATTTATTATGGAGCAAGAAATGGATATTTTTACTTTTTTTTTGACAAATGAAAACATTGGAATACAACACAAATAATGAATAAAAATTGTAGAAAGATATCTATCAAAAATAGAATAATGCATCAGATGCGTAAAAATGCTTAAACCCAGATTAATTTCACATTAAAATTTTATTTATTTTAAGATAAGAAATTCTTCTCAAATTCGTTATTTAACTCGGTACTATTTTATAATATTAATTTCATAACATTTCATAATCATTAATATAAATCATTTTTATTCTACTAGGATCAAAATAAAAAAAAAATTACTATGTAGAATTGCATAAAATATGCTAGGAAAAATAACAAGGGTTACAATGCTTTGTATTATGCTTTTTATTTAGTCGCATTTTAATTCTATATATATCAAAAATAAATTTCTTACTGATGCCTTTTAAAGAGCAAAAAATTTCATATTTTATTAAAAAAAATAAATTTATGCTTACATATATATAATTGATCTCCTCAAAATCTAAAACTAAGAGGAACTTATATGAAAATAAAAATAAATTTTGATTCTATAAAAAGAATCCGGAATAGCTGGAACTTCATTTATTAACATAGAACAAATCCACACTAGCCTGTTAAAACTTAGGCTTCAGTTTAAAAAGAAATGTGTCTTAAGAAAAAAATACTAATCTAAAAAAGATTAAAACAATAAAAGCTTTTGCATTGCTCTTAAATTTAGCAAAATATATTATGCAGAAGTCAACAACAATCTATTCGAAATCTATTGAGAGCACATTTTTTATTTTATAGTTTTTTCTTCCCCTCCCGAAAATAAGGAAATACGACGAATGTACGTTAATACCACATTCCAATAAATTCCTTCACATTATTATTTAATTCGTTTATCAGGAAAAATGTATTTTACAATATTAATTTCATAACATTTCATAACTATTAATATAATTATAATCATTTTTATCCCACTTCAGCAAGGATCAAGATAAAAAAAAATTACTATGTAGGATAAATAAAGTAGGACTACACAAAATATGCAAGGAAAAATAACAGAGATTACAATGCTTTGAACGTCTATTTAGTCGTTTCTTGATTCCTTATACATCAAAATTAAATTTCTTACTGATATCTTTTAAACCGCAAAAAATTTTATATTTCATAAATAAAATAAATTTAGAAATTTAGGCTTACACATATATATAATTGATCTCCTCAAAACCTATGACGGCGGCATGGATATTTGTTAGTGGTTCGGAATCCACATTAAACTGTAGGTCCTGGTCTAATTAGCCTTAAGTGTGCACAAGTGTGGCAATGACCGTAGAGCGACAAACCAAACCAAACCTCAAACTCATACGAACTTATATGAAAACAAAAAGAAATAAATTTTGATTCAACAAAAATAATCTCGAATAGCTGGAATTTCCTTTATTAACATAGAACAAATCCACACTATCATGTTAAAAATTATGAAAATTTTTTTTTAAAATTGAAGCCAAAGAAAAAAAATTGCTAATCTAAAAAAAGATTAAAACAACAGAAGCAAGCTTCTGCATTGCTCTTAAATTTAGCAAAATATATTATGCAGAAGTCAACAACAATCTATTCGAAATCTATTGAGAGCACATTTTTTTTTCCGTATTTTTTTTTACTTCCCCTCCCCAAAATAAGGAAATACGACGGCCATGTACGTTAATACCACATTCCAATAAATTCCTTCACATTATTATTATTTTTTTTTCTTTCCGATATTCTCCAGCACTCCAAACATTTCTTTACAAACAACATCTCCCGAAGTTTCCCCATCAAAGTCTTCTATTCCCAGTGGACGTCAAACCACGAGACGATTTCATTTTTATTCCGCTGGCAAAAAGAATAAACCTAAATATGATAGGAAGTCCGCCCACAAAAGCTTGTTTCCCGGTCTCACTAATGCGTTGGTTACGGAAAAAGCAAAGAACTTGCTTTCCAAAAGACCAAAAATAATACGAAGAAAAGGGGAACAAAAAAATTGCAGCGAAAACGGGTCTGCTTGGTGTCAGATGTTAAAAGAATAGATGCTGTGGAGACCATTTTTACAGGAGGAGGATAATATTGGAGGAAGTCCAGCCATATGAAGAAGGGGTGGAGGCATAACAAACTTACAAAACGAGAGATTTATTGTTGTGATTTCGCAGCACATCAAATCCGTGGAAATGACATCAATTCTGGGAGAAGTACCAATGAAATAAATACTTTACGGTGTAACAATTCCAAAGCTTTTTGAGAGTGTAGTAATTTTTTTTTCTTCACTTGTTTACTTTATTCACCACAGAAAGGAAAATCGGTTGAAAGCTTTTAATACAAAATGATACCAATGGCACAAGAATGAATAAAAGGAATAATTCCAAGTGTTGCATTTGTAAAATCTCTGAAGCTAAAATCAATGAATAGAAAGCAAATGAATGTTTTGAGGATAAATTATAGTGGACATTTAGAATTGGTGCATATTTTGTGCAAAACAATATTGGTGCAAAACAAATAACTTGGTGCAAAATAAAGCGGGCAGAAGGAAAAAGAATTGTCTTCAGATTAAAAAAAAATTCTTTTTTTCAGTTGGGTTATAAAAATGCATTTTAATTACTTATATAAAATTAGAAATAAATAACGTAAAACCTTCAGTTACGTTAGTGAAATTATACGTAGCTGTAGTGTATAAACAAGAAAAAACAATTTAAAAAAAAATAATTTTAACTGATTCTCCTCATCTACACTTCATTTTTAAATTATGTTACCCCATGAAAGCATTTATACAGTAATATTTTATAATTTGTTACACATTTAGAAATATAACACGATCCCACTAAAATTTGGTGCAAAATAAAGCGGGCAAAAAGAAAAAAGGATTGTCATCAAATTAAAAAAAATTTTTTTTTTTAGTTGGGGTATAAAAATGCATTTTAGTTACTTATACAAAATTAGAAATAAATTAAACGAAATAAATAAATAACTTACAACCTTTGTGAAATTACATGTAGCTTACACAAGGAAAAATGTATTTTGTTATGTTCATGTCAAAATATTGTCTACAAACAATGAAAAACATAATGGGTTTTTTAATGCATAGTAGCCAATACTAAGAATTCTTGTAATTCAAATAAATTTGATTAATTAATGTAAGATACTTTTTTGTACACAATAATGTAAACAGACACATTAGTAGAAAAAAATTTAAAAAGATTACATTTGCTCTATAAATGGGATGTGGCTTTGGGGCAAATATGGCAAAAAAAAATAAATAAATAAAGAAAGAAAAAAAAAATAAAGAAAAAAAAATAATCTTGAGAGAAAAATAATAAAAAATAATTTGTTCAGAACAATAAATATTGCTTTTATAAGGAGATAATTATTCTCCACTTTTTATCAATATATTTTTTCAAAGAAAAAAGAATGTTGTTATCAAACAATAAATATAGATATGTTAAGCAGATAGGACATTCTGGTTTTTATTTATGTAATAAGAATAGAAAATATTGCGGGAATAAATTAAAATTAAAATAACAAGAAGTTGTTTTCGTTAATTAATCTAATAATAAAACATAGATTGCATTTAATGAAAACAATTAAAATAATTAAAGAACCAAATTAGTAAGAAATTAAAAACACAATTACTAACTATGTATAGATATATTGAGCAATAAATTGGGTTATTTAGACAGTGTTAAGGAAAAAAAAATATAATTTTAAGAAAAACAAAAAGAAATTTTTTATTTTCATAATAATAATTAAGATGAACTAAAAATATGCATAACAAAAACAAATACATAATTAATAATAATCATAGAATATTTCTGTAAACAATTTCAAAAAATACCAAACTACGATTTCTGATAAGAAATTTCAAAAGCGTTTTCTAAAAATATGTATGCGCAAAATAACATCACCAATACCATGGATCAAATATCAAAATCAAAAGCACAAAACAACTTCAAAAAACCTGGAGATGAAAAGTATCATGTATACCATATTGAAGAGAATTCCCACTTGCTGACAAGAAATAATTCACAGTTACTCGAATAGCAATACATCATGACTAAAGAAAAAGAAGGAGGGTGGGGGAAAAAAAAAGAAGTCCCCAGAAAGTTACAGCGTAAACAACACCATCACGAAATACCGAAACTGTCTAGACTGGAATGCAGGTCGCATCAACTTCAGTCAAAATATAAACCACCTACACTATACAGAACCACCAATGGATATACATACGCCATGCGGACAAAAAATGAAAAGATTGCACGTACAACCACCATAAATTACAATGACGGGAAGGTAACACGTTGCAGTTCTGAAAGAGAGACAGTGATATTAAAAAAGAAAGAAAAAAAAAAAAAAGATATATATAAGGGAGAAAGACTAGGTGTTCTATAAATCTCGACTTAACCTCAAGATCCGAAAGTTCAAGACGTGTCAAAAGTCAGAGATTTTGTGTTCACACAACTGTTTCTCGTTATTTTCATTTAAGGATGGGGAATTTCATTTGTCACCCGAGAGAGGTGGTCACGAGTTCCTTAGATATGGGAAGCAAGGTGCTATAAAGAAACCTGGTGGAGAAATGAGATTATTTTTCACCTGATGGATTTAGGAGACAAATAATCGAGGTGGATTTAAATATGGGAATGGTATCGAAACAGGTTTGTCTCGGAATTTTTATTTTTACATTGTTCTACGAATCGGGATAAAAAATCTTTATCTTGAATGCGATTTAAAAACATGAAAACATTTGATCAATTAAATAAAAATGGAGAAAGAAAAGACCCCCTGCGGCATCATTTATCACTGGTAATAGAGGAAAAAAAAAAAATAATAAAAAGTTGCGATGGAATTTCAACTTTAATACTGACACATGACATAATCTACTTTCTTTGCATTGCCTGTCATTAAAATTGGGACTTGAGGGCCGAGTGACTAGCACTCTGGCGCTCGGTACCACAGGATTTGAGTCCCGGCGGTGTCATGGATGTCTGTAGTGTTTCAGAATCCACTTTAAACCATAGGTCCCGCTCTAATATGACTTTGGAGCGACAAATCACGGGGTTGGGCTTAGGGCTAACAAACCTACCACGTAAAAGAGAAAAAAATATCTTGTTTCGAAATCTGGCAGAAGGCCTTGGTCCACCATGGGCTGGATGATGATCAATAAAATGCGACGATGATCAATAGAATTAAAAAAGTTTTCTTTTAATGGAAAGAAAAATTTCAGAAATCTTACAGAATTTAGAATGATAAGGGTAAATGATAGAGAGCATAATTGATGCGTTTCAGCCATACATTTAAGGAAAAACGGCAGCAATTCGAGCAAAGGCACGATAAAGTAATTTTTTTATGTATATTATAATAGTTTTCTTTTTGACAACATTCGACCACATGTTGCTCGTATCGTCAAAAAATAATTAGAAACGCTAAAATGGGGTGTTTTACACCATCCGGCATATTTACCAGATATTGCTCCATGGGATTACTACTTGTTCCGATAAATGGAACATGGCCTGACTAAGCAACTCTTCCAATCTTACGAAGATACGAAAAATTGGATCGATTGCTCGATATCATCCAAAGATAAGTTGTTCTCTCGACAATCTATACATTTCCAGACTGACGAGAAAAAGTAAGGACAATACTTTGAAAAAAAAATACTGTACACAATTTTTCACAAAAAAGGCTTGAATTTATAAAAAAAATCCTTCAAAATTAATTCACACTCCTAGTATATTTGCGCTATTTGTAATTATGCCTTTTTATAGAAATTTTACTTCATATTCACTTAGAAAGATTTTGAATCATAGGCAAAATATTAATCATTATTAATTTTTCTAAATTAATAATATATTAACCAAACAAAATTAAATGCATAGTAATTTTGGCTTTGTCAATTTCAATTAAATTTTAATTAACTATAACATGTTTTAAGAGGCATGCATAAAATGCACGAACAACACTGCAAAGAAAATTAATCTAATAATAAATTAATGAGAAACCGGCATCGAGTCATTAATAATAAAACATAGACATGCGAATAAAAACTCGCTTCGCCAGCTAAATCAATAATATTTCAGCAGCATTATTATAGGAAGTACCTAAATGCCTTTAGTTTTCATTGTTCTTATTAAAAATTGAAGGCATTCACATTTCCAAGAAATTGGATTAAAACTATATAAAGACCATCGGGATTTGAAAATGATAACAAAACTTTTATCCGCCACTCTTTTATGTACCCTAATAATACTAAACAATGGACTTAAAAATAATTTAATAAAGATATTTTTAAAGAAATGGCCAATCGTTGAGGGACTCATAACCATTTAAGTAAATAGCTTCCTCGGAAACAAAACCTCTTTACTGCTAAAACCGTTACTTAAGAAAATGTCCTTTTATACCGACAACTTCTTGGCAGTACAATCTTTTCTAAATGATTTTGGTTAAATATGACTTTTCCACAGGCGAATTTGTCCAATATAAATTTATATATATACTTTCTAGTGCATGGAAATGAAGCTGTTTGATGGATGGCTAGAATCTTTTTATTTATATATTTGACGTAGATGAGACGTTATACTGCACTAAGATATGAAAATGACCTTTCATGATCGATGGACGTAATATATTCCTCCTACATTTGAGATATAGAGCGAGATGAATTTTGTTCCAATGAGATCAGGATTCATAGCTTACGTCAACTTTAAAAACTCTTTCATATTTATTGCAATGTCCTTTCCCAGCTGAGTACTTATAATGCTGAATTGTTGCAAGAAAAATTGAAACATTTTTTTTTTAAAGGCTATATATTTTTTCTATTCGAGAAACCATATTTTGGAATACACAAGAATCTCCAATGTTAAGAAAGTAGTATTGTTTGATATCGTAGATTTTGATTTTGTTGAATTCAATAGATAATGAATGAAAAAATTAACTTAGGGATTAAACTTAAAAAGTTAGTTACCTTAAAAATTAGTTAACTTTTAAGGCCTTTAGATTTTTTTCTTTTCGAGAAGCTATATTTTGGAACGCACATAAACCTTCAATGTTAAGAAAGTAGTAATATGTGATATCGTAGATTTTGAGACAAAAATATTTTGTTGAATTCAATAGATAATGAATGAAAAAATAATTTAGGAGTTAAACTTAACTAACTTTCAAGGTAACTAACTTTTTAATTTTTAAGGCCTTTAGATTTTTTTTCTTTTCGAGAAAACAAATTTTGGAACGCACAAATATCTCCTTAAGAAAGTAGTTATGTTTGATGTCGCAGATTTTGAGACAAAAAGATTTTGTTGAATTCAATAGATAATAAACGAAAAAATAACTTAGGAGTTAAGCTTAACTTATGAATCAAACAAATGCATATTAAAAAGTATGTTTGAAAATCACAATAGTTTTAAATTCAAGCTGTAAATGTATAAAATAAAGCATTGAAAGCTAAGTACTTTATTATTTGATACAAATGATAATTTATATAATTATTCTTTATATTCCACTTTTCATACAGCATAAATTACCAGAATATAGCTTTGATAATAAATCTTAAATTTTTCTTTTCGATTTTTAAACTTTTAAAGATTTGTGTTCAATAATAAATAATTTATATATAAAAAAACCCCTCAATATTAATCGATATATATGACTCACGAGTTTAGCAAACAATAATAAATTTTTGCATATTATTTTTAAAAAAATGCAAAATATTTAATCTTAATTTTATTGTTTTAAATTTTATTGCATACCGTGGTAAGGGAAAACAGTTTCAAAACGTGCAGCATTGTCAAGTAGTCTATGAAGAAAAAGAGGAAAACAATTCAGATATGAATGTTTATTTTGTATGACATCTCCAAATGAATATAATACGTATGCAAGCACTTAATAAACTTATTTAACAGGCTTACTTTCTTGCAATTTAATTCAAAAGTCTTTACAAACATACGAATACGTCAAGTGTAAAAAGAATATCCAAGAATTAATTTGACATATTTCGTAATTTCTTAGCATGTCTCAACAATTTTTGCATATAAATTTATTCATTTTGTCTGAACAATTCACAAAAGTTCTAAACAACTATATTTCATTAGATAAACGTCATATTTTTAGTAGTATAACTAACAGTCACTGAATTAAAATTAGTTTAGAACTTTTATATAATATAAATACATTCCTTTGGGCCAAATAGTATACTTCAAATTTAAGTTGACATGCAGTAATTAATGGTTCAAACTTCCCAGGTACTGTACTGTTCATAAATGCATTTCTAATTTCTAAGCCAAATTAAGTTTATGGCATCTTCAATTTAAGAGAATAAACCTTGTTCATTAAACACTTTGAGTCCATGAAAAAAGTTAATTCCAAAAACGCCTTAGAGGGAATTCTTTTTTTCTTTTACGAATTATGGTAAGCGTCTTTAAGAAATTCGGTTTTGCATTTAAGTATAGTCAAAATACTAAACTTCATTAAAACATTACAGCATAAAAAAAAAAGAATAATATTTTAAAAATCAAATAAGAAACATAAAGGCGTTGACATGGATGTTAAGAGAAAAAAAAATAATTCCGACTTTCATTTTTTCATTCTTCTCTATAATTATCTTACGGGGATTAAAAAGAAAAGAATGCGAGCTATTTTTTTTCTTCGAACATCATGAGTACTGGTATGGATTAAGCTGGACATACTATCATTACAGCCGTAATATTTGTGCAGTGACATTAATTAATACATCAAGGAAACGCCTTGAAGCATTTATTAATACACAGAATCCCTGGTTCTAAAAAGAACGTTAAAAATGCTTATTAACAACGGCAACTGTTATTAATGAAGCTGTTATAATAGTACAGAGAGGAAAAAGGAATTTTATTTATTTATTTTTTTTTTCTTTGAGTAAGTTGGTGTAATTGGCTTCGACACTCACACTTGGCAGTTTATTTTGTTAGCAAATTAATGTTCTTCTCTGCTTCATATACCATTCATTTTTCAAAAAATTTTATTTTATTTTATCTAATTCTGATCATCAAGTTTAATAGGACAGTTAAACTTGTTAGTTACAGTGCATTGATTTAACTCAATACCACATCTTGATATCTTCCAAAAACTAAAGAATATTTTAAAATGACTAATCCTTTATTTAAATTTAAATAATGGAAAAAAAGTCGTCGATATTTAAATCCCCGTCGTGGCTTTATTTAAAATGTTCAGAACTTTATTACACAACTAAGTATTTAATCTCTTCAGAGGTAATTTTTAATAGTGATAAAAAAATAATTTAATTCTTTGTTTTATTACGATTTATTCATTTTATATTGATAGGAATTAAAAAAAAAAAAAAGGGGGGCAATAAAAATGCATAAAAACCATAACGACGGCATTTGTGATCGCTGAGCGTTAATAGTAATTTATAAGTGAAATAATTTCATACATTCCGAGCATAAATTATAAAATACACAGAATCCCTGGTCTTAAAAAGAACGTTAAAAATGTTTATTAACAACGGTAATTGTTATTAATGAAGCTGTTATAATAGTGCAGAGAGGAAAAAGGAATTTTATTTATTTATTTTTTTTTTTCTTTGAGTAAGTTGGTGTAATTGGCTTCGACACTCATACTTGGCAGTTTATTTTGTTAACAAATTAACGTCCTTCTTTGCTTCGTATACCATTTATTTTTCAAAAAATTTTATTTTATTTTATCTAATTCTGATCATCAAGTTTAATAGGACAGTTAAACTTGTTAGTTACAGTGCATTGATTTAACTCAATACCACATCTTGATATCTTCCAAAAAAAAAAAAGAATATTTTAAAATGACTAATCCTTTATTTAAATTTAAATAATGGAAAAAAAAGCTGTCGACATTTAATCTATTCGTGGTTTTATTTAAAATGTTCAGAACTTTATTATACAACTAAGTATTTAATCTCTTCAGAGGTAATTTTTTATAGTGAGAAAAAAAAATGACTTAATTTTTTTTTGTTTTATTACGATTTATTCATTTTATATTGATAGGAATTAAAAAAAAAAAAAAAAAAAAAAAAAAAAAAAACAATAAAATCCATAACGACTACATTTGTGACCGCTGAGAGTTAGTAATAATCTATAAGTGAAATGATTTCATACATTCCGACACTCATACTTGGCAGTTTATTTTGTTAACAAATTAATGCCCTTCTTTGCTTCATATACAATTCATTTTTCAAAATTTTTTATTTTATTTTATCTAATTCTGATCATCAAGTTTAATAGGACAATTAAACTTGTTAGATATAGTGCATTGATTTAACTCATTACCACATCTTGATATCTTAAAAAAAAAAAGAATATTTTAAAATGACTAATCCTTTATTTAAATTTAAATAATGGAAAAAAAAGCTGTCGATATTTAAATTCCTTTCGTGGCTTTATTTAAAATGTTCAGAATTTTTTAATACAACTAAGTATTTAACCTCTTCAGATTTAATTTTTTTATCAATGAAAAAAAAAAGGACATAATTTTTTTTTTTTTTTTTTTTTTATTGATATGATTTATTCATTTTATATTGATATGAATTAAAAAAAAGGGGGGGGGGAAAGGAAGAATAAAAATGCATAAAAACCATAACGACCACATTTGTGACAGCTGAGCGTTAATAGTAATTTATAAGTGAAATAATTTCATACATTTCGAGCATAAATTATTCATTATTATCGGGCATTAATTACTAAAACTAAATATATTTATTATATCTGGTATTATTTTACCAAGTATTAATGATTTCCTTACATAATTTTCATCAAATATTAACGATTTGCTTGTATTATTTTTATCAAATATTAACGATTTGTTCAAATAATCCAACAACACTGACAGTCGAAATACTACTTAACGCTATTTTCATTTTCCTAACCCTACACCATAAATACCGTTATTAATGCAACCAAACTATAAGATTTGTATTTTTCTTGTTGTAGTATAAATTCTGTAGTGAATAATTTATTAACAAATTTTTGTACTTTTTATGGTTTTAATTATAAAAAACTAATTGTCCTCATATGTGGCAAAGGCGTTGAGAGGTTAAGTAGAAAAACCAGAAGAATGAAGATGCCGTAATTGGTTTAAAAGAACAAAGTTAGTTTTAAAGAAAGGATTAAAATGAATTCATAGATATAATTACCAAGCGTTTAGCTGAACTACATAATATAATCCCCTAAATTTGAGTGAATGGATAAAAAGGCCAATTTCTATAATAAACTCGAATTTTATTCATCGGCTTTAAAAATTATGATTATTAATCGGCAGACAAAAAATACTATACTTAAAACCAAATAACCATGATGGAGTCTATTTTCGTAACATTTACTAACATCCACTTGTATGAGTATTACGTGTCTTTGGTTACTGGTGGTAAAAAAAATTTAACATAGGTTAACTTTTCTCTGTGTTACATATTTTCACAAAAGATCTGAAGTCTTGGTTCAATTTTTTTTTAAAACAGCGAATGTAACAATTTCTGAGCTAAGTAAATATCATAATTGAGAAATTATAACAAACTATGAAAATATTAAAAATTCACGTTAAGTAATACAAACTGTATTCAACTAAGTTCCTCGTAAAACAATCAGATTTTTAACATTTTTAAAATTAACAAATTTTAAAAATACACGATGAAGAAAGACGAAAAACAAAAATTAATTTCGAATATCCAGCTTTTGATTTCAGATACAAAATACTCTGATTTTGCTATGTCAAGTAAAAAAAAATCAAACTAGCATTCACTTTCTCAGAAAGAATCCATTAATTAAATTAATTAAATTAAACGAATCCATTAATTCGTTATTTAATCTCCAGAGCACTCTTTAAAATTCATAGATGTGAAAATTATTAGATTTAGTTAAAAAATGAGTATGTAATTTAAATTTTGAGTCCAATAGATGACCAAATGTTAAAAGCCGCCAGCGAAGAGAATGCTTTTAGCAAGTTTAACATAGGTACAGCTTCCCAATTATCGCTTGGAACAACGCTTATAAATACATTCTCTTACGTTCTCAACCAATATAGCAATACCTCATTAATTCCAATGCTGCATTTCCGAGAACCATCTTCGGCCTTTCAACTACTAAGACCAGCATTTCTAATTAAGTTCTCACACTGTGGTACAGTTTCCATCCCACAGTGAAATCAATCATTTCCTTGCTAATTCGAGGGAACTCCTACCGTGAAATGAATCCATCATAAAGGAGCATTTCTCGTTTCAAGTATCCTGCACTGAATGGACTCAGAGAAATAGCCTTATAATAATAGCATTGGATGGGCATTGTGTTCGCATGATTTCGAATTAGTTGATTGTATTGGGTGTCTGACAGAGGTTTCACCTTTCAAAAGCACAGGGAAAGACGCAGAGGACATTGGCGTTATATGTATGGAGAGGTATTCAATTGAATATTTATTACAAAAAGTGATTCAAAAAAAATAAAAAAAATATAGCGCTCATAAATAAAAAGCTGGCAAAAATTAAATGTACAAGATGCAATGAAAAAAGATGAGCAAAGTTTTATATTTCAAATAAATTTTTTTTTCAACACTATTGTTTAGAATGAAATATCTATTAATGATAATTTTTGCAAGAAAAATTGAATTAATAAGGATTCAGTCAATAATTTAGTTATTCATTTCCTAAGACACTTTGTGTTAACATTTATGGCGAAGTAAAAAACGCAGAAAATAAATTTTTATTTTTATTTGATAACATTGAAAAAACAGACCGATTATTGGTATTGATTATGGAAAATAATAATAATGATGATATTTTTTGCAAGAAAAATGAGTTAATTTTGAATTAATAATGATTCAGTCAATAATTTAGTTATTCATTTCCTAAGATACTTTGTGTTAACATTTATGGCGAAGTATAAAAAACAGTAAATAAAATTTTATTTTTATTTAATAATATTGAGAAATCAGACCGATTATTAGTGTTGATTATGGAAAATAATAATTAAGATAATGATATAATTTTATATTTCAAAGAAATTTTTTTTCAACGATATCGTTTAGAATGAAATAAATATCTATTAATGATATTTTTTACAAGAAAAATAAATTAATTTTCAATTAATAATAATTCAATTAATAATTTAGTTATTCATTTCCTAAGATACTTAACATTTCCTAAGAAGTATAAATAAGTTTTTATTTTTATTTGATAACATTGAAGTTTGTGCAGCAACATTTATGGCATCAAACACGAGGAATTTCTGATAAAACATGCATACAAAAAAAGTGCATAAAAGTACGCAACACTAATACAAGAAAAACATCTCTATCTCAGATTTTATGACTCAAAAATATATTTATTCAAATGGTACTTTTGTATCTTCTAAGAATTCTGTATGATATCTTAATATATATTTGAAGTTGTTACACTTTATAAAAACAGATATGTTTGTTTGCCTTCGAAAAATAGTCATCAAAAAGTGGATTGATAAAAATTCCTTAATTGGAAAATATTTTCTTAAGCTAACATTAAATCTAGATTCGTTTCGTTCAAATGATGTTTGCTAATCGTTGAAAGTAAACAGAAACAATTTAAGAACGTTACTGATCTAGTGTATTAGAAAGTAAATTTAAGCAGCAGCAATTTGAAACTGTACAGTTTTCGAAAAGACTTAGACCATCTGATATGTAGAAAGGATAAAACTATACGAAGATTTTTCCATCTGGTTTTGGATCAGGAAATATTTAGTATCTGGCTAATCTTCGTTGTAAGAATGAAACAGTATTCGAATTTCCTGGATTTATGGTAGAAACACCAGAAGTGTTTCTACATAAATTTAGGAAATTTGGACATTAGGATAATGCTATATATATATAGTGAAATGCACACTGCAACATTATTGATTGGTGGACTTGGCTGAATTACTGTTAATATAGTTATTTTTATTACTCTTTTAATTATTAAAGAGAAGACGATGTAGCGTTATAGGAAGTGAAAAAAAAGGCTGAAATAAAAAAAAAACTTTTTTCTAAATGTATAAGTTCAAGTTTTGGTTTTATTTATAATATATATGTTTTGTTTATAATTTTTTATTTTTACATATTTATCACCTATAGATATAGGTATTTATCACTCTGAGATATAGGTATATTGTCACCTTTTTTGAAACCTAAAATCCAGGAAAAAAATCTTATTTCAGAGTACTCTTCTGTTCAGTTATAAATAAATTAACTGTTTCAAAGATTTTAAAGCACGAATTGGGGAATATTTGGAATAGGGAACATTTCAAAAGTTAAAAATACAAGGAATTCGAAGAATATAAAATGTAATAAATACTGAATATCAAAGCTCTTATACGCCTTTTTATTTCGTTAATTTAATTTCAGAATAAATATATGAATAAAATAAAAGAATATTGAATAATGATTTCTCTGACTAAACTAATTAAGTTAAACCCTCAAGAAATAATAAAATATATAAAAATAAAAAAATTAGTTTTTGTAAATGAAAAAAAAGTAGATAGTTAATTAAAACTTTTTTGATAACATTTAAAATTTTCCTATAATTGAAAAAGATATACATATCATTAAAGTACTTATCAAAAATGAAAACTGCGAATTTGTTATAGTTAAAATATACATTATTTGAAAGTATTATTTATTTTATTTTTTTAAATTTTAATCAACTTGTTATAATACCATAAATATTCAAAATTATGAACAAAAGAATGGTTATGCAAATATTGAGTTATATTATTTTTAACTCAATGTTTATTTTTGTAGGACGAGTTTCTGTAATAACAGTACTTATCTATTCACGCAGCGAGAAAGAAATGCATGCAAATACTGAACTAAAGTACTCATTTACTATCATACAAAAGACAGATTTGAGAAATTCAATAAGGAACCGATAATTAGATTTATTAAAACTGTCAAAGGATATTTTTTGAATAATTAAACAAAAATAAAAACTTTTTAATAAAATTAGTTTATCAGAAAGAGTCGCCTTTTCAATAATGTTATTAATAATTGAAAATTTAATGATTTGAAAGCTATAAAAAAGTTATAATAGCCTAATAAAGTTATAATCTATCTTTTTCTGATATGGGACAAAATTTATTTAAAAAAGAATTAACTTAATTAAAACAATTTAATAAGCGACGAAATAAATTAATTTAAATAAACGTGTTAAGAAGGTATGAAGTGATGATTCTTTACCACGAAAAAGGACAAATAGAAAGAATATCATTCTTGACAATCGTAATGCGACAAGAAAAATATTCCAGAAATTACGGAATGCATTTAAAATATCCAGCAAGAAATGAAAATGCTTAGTAAATTAAAACTAGATATGGCAACTAAATTAGATAAAAATTAAATCAATTAATTTACTTAGAAGGTGCAATGTTAATTAATTTTTTTCTTCAAATTCCAACATAACTTTCGAGCACCTTCGGCCTCTGTTAAAGAAACAGCACATTAATCTATGTAAATTAACGAGAACCTTTTACAATAGTTAGTCATAGAGAATTCTAAAAGTAAAATTATTTTTTTGAAAAGAACAGTAGGTTGCAATGAATTGTTTTGTAACACAAAAGAATTATTCTAACATTCTTTTATTTGTTTCTTTGCAGAAATTTTTTTAAACACATTTATAACGAAAAGAGTGTATTTTTTTTCGTCACCGCCATTAATATTTTGGATTGTCTGCTGTACATTTTTTAATTTAAATTTGGAAGAAATTAATACAAAAGCCCCCATTTTAATAAATAATAATAAACCGAAAATTTTATGGTAGTTTATTTTCTTATAAAAAGTAAAATTTCCCTTTTTTTTCTAAATAATAAATTTCAGAAAAAAAAAAAATAATAAAAATACTTAAAATGCAATGTGCCAATTTTTAACCTTAAAATTATAGCAATTTACAAATTTACATTTTTAGATTCAGAATTTACATTTTAAACAAACATTATCTAATATTTTTTATTTTTTATTAAGCTTTTTCTTTGATTGATTTTAAGTTAAATTTAAAAATATTATGAATGTGATTTAAAAAGTGAATATTATCTTTAATAATAGATATAATCAATAAAATAAATAATAAAATTAAATAAATAATAATAATAATAGATTAAATAATAATAATAATAGATAAAATAAATATTATTTTATTTTAAACAATTATTATCTAAAGTTTTCAATTTTTTATTAAACTCTTTCCTCTAATTGATTTTAAGTTAAATTATAAAATATTATAAACGTGATTTAAAAAATAGTTTATTAATAGAAAACTTAGCTCAATGTTTCTCTATAAATGCTATAAAATCGAATAACTATTTATCTTCTAAGATAAAATCATTAAATGAATAAAATACTAATTAATTTCTAGTGCACTGAAATATTTACTGCTCTTGGTTAAATTTAGATGCCCTATGCATCATTTCAATGTATTCCTATGATTTGTTAGTGATTTATTCTATTGTAAATAAGATAAGTTAGACGTTAGACGAATGGCTGTGCCATTCCTTAAATAACTCACGCATAGTACAGTCTTTCCCATCGGTTATCTAGAACTATTATGTTGTGTAGATATTAATATATAATATAGTAAAGTAGATAACTATTTAATTATTTAACATTTTGAAATTATTAGATTAACCATTTCAAAGAGTTAACTAGACCATGGAAATTTCAAACTTAAATCTCATACATTAGAGACTTTATATCATTGAAAGGCTTTAGATCGTGAGGAAATATTGTTGCTTTATTAAAATATGTATAAAGATACATTTTTCCAAATTATTTTGATGAAAATAGATGTTGCTGTAGAATGATTAAATAAATAAATTTTTTGTTTGCATATTAAAGACTGGAAATAACAAATTTTGATAATATTAAAATTTCATTATTAAATATTTGTATAAGCATATGAAATAATAGAAACGGTAGGCAGTAAGCAATTCTCTGTTACACCAATCATAGAAATCTAGAATTCTATGCATATGTTTTTATAAGAATAGTCAAGTTTTATTATTTCAATGAAAACGATTCTTGACAAGAATATTTCCTTTCAAGAAAAACCTATATCTTCGCATATATTGATATTATGTACTATGTAATTTCAATGATGCAGAATAAAATTCAAATTCAAATGATATTCAGTTGACATTTTAATATTTGACTCTAAGCGAACACTTTAAACTTTAGTTTATTTTTGTTATTTTAATTTAATGAAAAATATTCTTTGCAAGAATATTTTCTTTCAAGAAAAACTTATATTTCTTACTATCCTATACTAACCTACTGAAAACCTGTATCTTCGCATATATTGATATTATGTAATATGTAATTTAAATGATGCATAATAAAATTAAAACTGAAGTGCTATTCAGTTGACATTTCAATATTTAACTCTATGCGAACATTTTAAAGTTTAGTTTTATAAACTCGTTCCTCTATCTATTAATAATATAATAATAAACACACAATCTCGATGGAATTTCACTATTCAAATGAAAAATTTGTTGGAAAGGAAAAGCGGAAATGCATGTTTAGAAAACTGTTAAAATGTAAAAGGAATTAAAAATTTTCTAGAAATCAGCAATGCAAACTGAAATCCGATTTCAAAAGTTTATTCAGTTTTGACATCATTAAATTTATCAGCAAATAAATTCGTTTAATTACGAAAGTATCTTTGCGATATTTTAATCCGATTCTTTCGCATCTTTGGCCCTCTAATTCCTCTTAACTCCTAATTAAACGTGTCACACATCAGAAGTCATAAAGCGTTTTGCATTCTTCGTACTTTCCAGAAGTCAAAATCAGCGAAGAACATGATTCAATTCACTAGTCCGTCCAGCGATGACGCAAAGGGAGGGCCAGCACTTACAATATCAAAAGTTTTGAAAGATTTTCCAATTCATCCCGGAAAAGTTCCCCATGTCAACAAAAGAGTATGCGATTTAAAAGCGGACGACGTATTTATTCAATGGGAAAGAGAGCGAAGTGGAGGCATGCAAGTTAAAAATGAGCTGTGAATCTTTAATGAGGTACATCGATGGTAACGAAGAGGAGAGAGCCTGCCCGCTACCCAAGGAGTTGTTTTTGTTGCACCAGGTAACGACAATCTTAAAACTGCGTTAGTAGGCCTTCAAAGCTAAGAACTTCGATTATAACTTTTTCTATTATTTGGATGGATTTTCATTGATTAGACGAGCTAAAAGGTGAGAAATATTAGAAACGGTAGACAGTAAGTCATTCCCTGTTGCACAAATCATAGAAATCTAAAATTCTAAGCATAAGTTTTATAAGAATAGTCTTACTTAAATGAAAAAGATTCTTGACAAGAATATTTATTTTCAAGAAAACTTAAATCTGCGCATATATTGATATTATGTAATATTCAATTTAAATGATGCATAATAAAATTAAAATTCAAATGCTATTCAGTTGGCATTTCAATATTTAACTCCAAGCGAACACTTTAAAGTTTAGTTTTATAAACTCGTTTCTCAACCTATTAATAAGCACACAGTCATGATGGAATTTCACTATTCAAATGCAAAATTTGTTGGAACGGAAAAGCGGAAAAGCATGTTTAGAAAACTGTTAAAATGTAAAAGGAATTCAAAATTTTCTAGAAATCTGGAATGCAAACTGAAATCCAATTTCAAAAGTTTATTCAGTTTTGACATCATTAAATTTATCAGCAAATAAATTCGTTTAATTACGAAAGTATCTTGGCGATATTTTAATCCGATTCTTTCGCATCTTTTGCTCTCTAATTCCTCTTAACTCTTAATTAAACGTGTCACACATCAGAAGTCATAAAGCGTTTTGTTTTCTTCGTACTTTCCAGAAGTCGAAATCAGCGAAAGAACATGATTCAATTCACTAGTCCGTCCAGCGATGATGCAAAGGGAGGGCCAGCACTTACAATATCAAAAGCTTTGAAAGATTTTCCAATTCCTCCCGGAAAAGTTCCCCATGTCAACAAAAGAGTATGCGATTTGAAAGCGGACGACGTATTTATTCAATGGGAAAGAGAGCGAAGTGGAGGCATGCAAGTTAAAAATGAGCTGTGAATCTTTAATGAGGTACATCGATGGTAACGAAGAGGAGAGAGCCTGCCCGCTACCCAAGGAGTTGTTTTTGTTGCACCAGGTAACGACAATCTTAAAACTGCGTTAGTAGGCGTTCAAAACCAAGAACTTCGATCCTAACTTTTTCTATTGTTTGGATGGATTTTTATTGATTAGACGAGCTAAAAGGTGAATATAATGTTACTGGAAGAGAGGGAAAACTCATTTGAAATTCTTCTCGTTTTGAGTCGTTACTTGAAAAAAAAAATGAATGTCATTTTGTAGTTTAGTCTCTCCTATTGAAGAATTGATTAGAAAGTTCTTTGTTCTTGGGGAATGTATTTACATAAGTCGTTGCAGATTTTTATCAGGCAATGTTTGCTTAAATTTACGAGGAAAAGAATATCATATAACACTGAATTGAAAAATTGAATGGACCTATTTACTGCCTTAGAGCATTAAAAAACATTTTTTAAAAATATTTTTCTAAAAAAAATCTACGAAGGACTTTTTACTGAACAGCTAAAGATGACTAGTGAAGTTTTATTTCAATGAAATTAATAATAAGAAATTTAAATGATGCATAATAAAATTAAAATTCACGTGCTATTCAGTTGTCATTTAAATATTTAACTCTGAGTGAACACTTTAAAATTTAGTTTTATAAACTTATTTCTCTATCTATTAATAATGTAATAATAAACACAAAATCACGATGGAATTTCACTATTCAAAGGAAAAATTTGTTGGAATGGAAAAGCGGAAAAGCATGTTTAGAAAACTGTTAAAATGTAAAAGGAATTCAAAATTTTCTAGAAATCAGTAATGCAAACTGAAATCCGATTTCAAAAGTTTATTCAGTTTGGACATCATTAAATTTATCAGCAAATAAATTCGTTTAATTACGAAAGTATCTTGGCGATATTTTAATCCGATTCTTTCGCATCTTTGGCTCTCTAATTCCTCTTAACTCCTAATTAAACGCGTCACACATCAGAAGTCATCAAGCGTTTTGTTATCTTCGTACTTTCCAGAAGTCCAAATCAGCGAAAGAACATGATTCAATTCACTAGTCCGTCCAGCGATGATGCAAAGGGAGGGCCCAGCACTTACAATATCAAAAGCTTTGAAAGATTTTCCAATTCATCCCGGAAAAGTTCCCCATGTCAACAAAAGAGTATGCGATTTAAAAGCGGACGACGTATTTATTCAATGGGAAAGAGAGCGAAGTGGAGGCATGCCAGTTAAAAATGAGCTGTGAATCTTTAATGAGGTACATCGACGGTAACGAAGAGGAGAGAGCCTGCCCGCTACCCAAGGAGTTGTTTTTGTTGCACCAGGTAACGACAATCTTAAAACTGCGTTAGTAGGCATTCAATACCAAGAACTTCGATCCTAACTTTTTCTATTGTTTGGATGGATTTTTATTGATTAGACGAGCTGAAAGGTGAATATAATGCTACTGGAAGAGAGGAAAACTCATTTGAAATTCTTCTCGTTTTGAGTCGCTACTTGGAAAAAAAAATGAATGTCATTTTGTAGTTTAGTCTTTCCTATTGAAGGATTGATTAGAAAGTTCTTTTGTTCTTGGGGAAGGTATTTACATAAGTCGTTGCAGATTTTCATCAGGCAATGTTTGCTTAAATTGACGAGGAAAATAATATTCCAAAGTAAAGACCATCTTGTAACACTGAATTGAAAAATTTAATGGGCCTGTTTACTGCCTTAGAGCATTAAAAAACATTTTTTCTTTTAATATTTTTTTCAGAAGAAAAGAGTCTTCGCAAGACTGTTTACTGAAAAGCTAAAGATGATTGTAGATATTGCTTCATAATTTCTTTCGAACTAAAAAGTTATATTATTAATTTAATGTAGAAATATATGGTTATTGTTACACTTATTTAATTTCTAAAAAATATTTTAAAAATATTTCAAAGAGAAAAAAAATGTTACAAATATCTTTCAAATCTTTGACATTTAAAACTAAAACATAAGAAAAAAAAATTCTGTATTTAATCCTTTTGTTTAACAGTGGAATTTGAGGTTTAAAGTTGTAATCTTATTGAATATGTACGATGTCTGTCATTAAGGGAGAAAAAAAGTTTAAAATAATGTTTTAAAACTAAAATAGTTAATACGTAAATTAAAATAAATTTTGTACTTTTCGCTACTATTTTTGTCAGTCAAACCATATTTTAACTACCATCTACCATAAAAATAAATAAATAAATAAATACGAAGATTCTACTAAAAAAGCACTTTTTAAAAAATAATTATATTTTGATGATGCATGATTGTTTAGATACTTCCTAAACTTATTATATACTTAGTGCTTTTTTTCATTTAGTTTTTTTCTCACTCGATTAGCATTAAGGTGGAAAAAATGATTGTGAGCAGTGATTTTTCCTCATAGACAGACGGAAAAATATTTGTAACACGTTTTTTCCTTTCGGAAACACTTTTAAAATATTTTCATAAGATCGAGTTAGGTTTAACAGCAACCAGATATGTAACCTTATTTATGAATATAACTCTTAGGAAATCCTAAAGCATTTTCTAATGTTAGTTTTAGCGATTCAGTAAACAATCCTTTGCAGAATCTTTTTTTTTGGGGGGAGAAAATTTAAAAAAAAATGCTTTTAAGAAAGTAAATAGGCCCATTAAAATTTTCGACCCTGGGTTACATCACGATCTTTACTTATATATCTTATAGAATATTTCATCATTTGGTTCTATTCAGGCTACATTAAAAATTATGCTTAAAAATAAAAATAAACAACATAAAAAGTTATGCATATATATTACTGGAACTTGAACCGACATTATGCACGTAGCTTCTATTCAATAGCATCCATATGTATTATTTTTAGCACAGGAGATTATTAGGATGCTTATTTTTTTATATTTTTGGTATTTATTATTGGTTCTATTCAGGCTACATTAAAAATTATGCTTAAAAATAAACAACATAAAAAATTATGCATAAATATCAGATTTCTAAACAAGAACGTATATAAAAACAACTAATTTTTCCCTGCCATTCCTGGGGATAACTTTCACTGAAATTTCCATCAGCCCAAGTAATTTTTGTCTTCAAATTAAGTTCAAAATAAATAAGAACAACGAGGAACGCCACCCATGGACCTTTCAACAAAGAAAATACGTGACAGGATTAAGAATGACAATAAGTTAAGATACTGATACGGAAATAAAATAAAATGAAAATCAGCGCAAATAGGGAAATAAAAAGAAACGCCCTGAAAATAAATGACAAGCTTCTAGGTGTTGAGAAGCAATGGGTCTCAGTAATAATCATGAAAGAGAAAGGAACTCGAGTAATTCAGAAACGTAATAGGAAACAAGGATAGGACTAATATCTTCCAAGACTAGGGCCTCCAAAAAGAAGATTAAAGAACAAAAGCAAAGACATCATAAAAAAAAAAGGAATTCACCGGACAGAAGTCCTTATTAAGAGATCAAACTGTCATCGAGTCAAAAAAAAAATATTTACTACTACTACAAATAAATGAAAAGGTACGTGGTCTTTTTTTTCTTTTTTTTTTTTTTTTGCTGTTGTCTGTTACGCGCCTTTTCACAGATGTCATGACAGCATAAATATTTGCAATTTATTTGTGGAAGCATGGTACTATCCCTCGTCCCAAGAAAGTGCAGGATTTTGAGGGAAAAAAATGTTTATAATTTATTTTATGTATGAGAATAAAGTTTTTTTTTTTTTTTTTTTTTTACTTTCTTCCCGCAGAAAAAAATTGATCCTCACCACATGTCAACATTTGTATTGATTCTAGACTCTTCGATATATTTATATACTATCAGGATACAGGTAAATATTGATTATTAGGATATCACGTTTTTCTTGTTGAGCTTGTATGACAGGTGTTATTTTGTTATATTTCAACCAGGATATAAATAAAAAAGTGACCATTTCTTTTCAGCCCTTGGATACTTTTTATTTTTATTCTTGTTTTTTGCAGTCAATAATGTAACAAAAAAGAATAAAACTACATTTCAGAGGATTTAACGTTCAAAGATTTCAAAAAGTATATATTTTTTATTTTGTATACGAAAAATTGAAATTTAAAATTTTACATTAACAATAAAGAACGTAAGAAACACAATACTTTGAAATCTAACCAACAAGAAAAACACCTTTTGTTATCAGAAATATACATGCCTTCAAGCATTAAGTTATTGATTTAGCAAAACACCTGTTTGCATTTAGCATTTTGATAGGGATTATCAATGTTCAAAAATATAAAAATATATCTTTGTTCAAAAATATATGCCTAGAAGTATATGAATTGAAAACCTTTATAAAAATTTATTAATTGGATACTCATAAAATATTAGAAATCTTTATAAATAAGAGTGTTAAAAATTTGCATATCAAAATAGAATGTTTACTTCTTATTGCTATAGTTTCACAACATTGCCGCGATAAAAGATAGATATGTAACAATCAAGACAGGAAGCCAAATGTTCACCATTTGTAAACAGGGATGTGAGCACATACATGTATATCTTCTATGCAAATTTATCCATTAAAAGGGAAATGTCGTTCATTAATGCAGATTTTTTGAAATATACATTTACATGAATATTTTAATTTTTATAATAATCTCAAAACAAATTGATACAATCAAATATTAGAGGAAAAAAAAATTTAAAATTTTCTATATTTGTACTGTTTTTAGCTCTTTATAAATAATTCCTAACTATAGTAAATGAAGCATTATAAGAAAAATATTTCTCAATGACTTATATAATTAAAAGAAAAAACAAAGTTTGAGACATTTTGATTAAATGGATAGATTTATCTATTAAATAACAAGATGTAATGAGGCAATTTAGTGACTTTGAGTATTTACCATGAAAAGAAAAATCCACAAAATTCAATTTTAATTTAAAGATAAACAATTAGTTTTACATTTATACACTTTCAAAGACTAGTAATAATAATAGATGGTTAATTTGCATAACAGGATGAAATAAATTTTAGTTAGCAGAACAAAGCTAAGTAATGGGACGACACTAAACGGATACAAAGAGCGGTTACGAATTAACTTTTGAAGCTAATTTAGCAACAGTAGTACAGCATGTGGAACATTTAAAAGGATTTAAAAGCAAACCAGAAATATAATTATTGTAATTCAATTGGAAGAAAATGTGTAATTGGTTAATGAAAAGGACAGTAGTAAAGAAATTTAATTAAATTTCCAGTTAGATTCCTTAATGCCACGAAAATAAAATAAAACTTGTTGTCTCATTAGAATTTAAAGGCAAATTTGAATGAATCATTATAGGCTTAAGGGTATTTACCCGATTCTAAACCAGTCATCAGTTTTACATTATAGCAACGCTCAATGTTAGAAAGCAAATAATATGATGTTGAAACTTCATACAAAACCTGGGAATGATATTCTTAATTTAACTAATGCTCTACGATAAACATTCGATCTCCGAATGGGTTCCAAATGGAACTATGAGAAAATTCCAACTCGAAAGAGGAATTTTATTCCCTTCGAATACGGAATAAATAAGTAGTAATTATTTAAAGTTAGCACAAATTATTTACTGAGACAGCGAAATGATTATTTAGTAAATTAATTCAATGGTTTGTTACGAAGTGTATTCATCAATTTCACAGTGGATAAATATATTTTACAATTAGTTTGCCATGCAATTTTTATTTAAAATTGCTGAAGTTTATTTAAATAATTGAGGTGAGTAAATTAAGGCATTCATTCAGAAAGGATTCACGAACTTTATCATTATTTACATTGGAAAATTTCAGCATTTTCACGATCATGTCTAGAATTTTGCGAGATTAAATACTATGCACAAATATTCAAATTTTAACTTTTGGCAATTTTAACAAAGATAGAAGTAGAATATCGTAAAAAAAAACAAACATAGAATACATTTGCTAAACATACTTTTTTTTATAAAATCCAATAAAAATTATTAAGGGTAAATTGGTAAACACTGATTAAAATACTAAATTTTAATCACAATCTCATTGTTTGAATGCTATTTCCATACAATCATACACTGCAATTTAACATTAACATTATTGCTATGCAGAAATGGCTACAAAATAGATAAACAGAGCTCAATCAATTTTTAAAAATCTCAAAACAAATTAATACAATCAAATCTCATCAAGCCAAACCCATTAAAAAACACATCTTAAGATGAACATATGATAAATAAAGACAAGTTGAAGAAGAAAATATTTTTCCTCTCAGTTTTCTAGAGTAATTAAGTGCTGTTGATTTTAAGCAAAGAACAACAGAAAAAGTTTCGCGAGGTAATCTTGAGTGCCGAAGTTTTCACATTTAACAGAGTAACAGAAAATGATTAAGAGAAAAAATCTGTGCTACTAAAGTTCGAAGTCTGAAAGAAAACCTTTTATCGCAGTACATAAAAATCAATAAATTGACATTCATTCTCTTTCCGTGATACTTTACTTCATTAGGTAAAAGTTAGGTTAAAGGGAGGTTAAATGGAAGCGAGTGTTTATGGTAATGGAAAAGACATTACACATGACTAAGTCAGGGCACTTCAGTTATGTATAATGCATGTTTATAAAAGTGATATATTTTGACATTAAATCTTTCTTATTGCAGAAAATATTCAATGTAATTAAATAAACGAATATAAGATTCATTCCATCGACATAATTAAAACTTCAATTTCGAATGCAATCTATAAAGATTTTGATTTTAAATAATTTAACAAGAAACTCAAATGTTTATATCACCGTGTTAAATATACAAGTTTAATTATTTTATTCATAAAGCAGTGCTATATGTAAGCATAAATATTTTAAAATTTAACACAAAAGTGCATTGAATTTAAATAAGCGATCAGTTTACTCGAAATATTTTTGAAAATGAATATTGTTTAACTTCAATTTTGCATATTTCAAAATATTCATAACATACTAGGCATATATATTCATACTTAATTAGAAAATATTCATAGCATCATAAGCAAAATATACTGAACATCTTAAAAAACTCTTCAATTTTTTATTGTAAGAAAAACTATAAACGTACTTCAGAATATATTAAATATTTATAAAATTATTATCATCAACTAAATTTAAAGGATTTTTGATAAATACTTCTGTTACGAACTAAAAGAATTGAATTGTAGCAAATAATTTATTTTTAAATTTTCTTGAGAGGCTTTAGTTTGAATTTTATGGCAAATAGACTTTTCAAACAGTTCTTTTATATTATGAATAAAATATTCAATAAAATATCAAACTTTTCAAATACTTCACGAGTACATTGTGCTTATCCTTCTGATATTTTCTAAATCAATATAAAACATCTATTTATTCTCTAATGTTAGAAATATCAATAAATGCGAATAAAATTCCTTTTCTTTATTAATGTATTAAAATTGCATTTCAGGTGGACTGTCTTTAAAATGTTCTTTCGGAAGAAACAGAACAATCCGAGAAGCTTAAAGCTCGGATTGAAATTCTGAGGACATGTGGTAATTGGATTTTTACACAAATCCCTGGTTTCAAATACTAGCATCGTGAGACTAAATGTTTTGTTCTGGTAGTGCATTAAAATTGTATTTGTGATTCCTTTCCTTATCTATAAAAGATTATTTCAAGAATAATGGACTTAGGTAGATTCACACTGAGCCGTCAGATGTTCGATAGCAGTACGTTAAACCAATCAGAAGTGCCGATGTTTTTATTGGTTTAAAATGTTGTTTTTGAACATCTGAATCCAAACAGGGAATCCGCCGGTATTTACAGATGGAAAGAGAACCAAAGAGCTTTAACTAATGGTGATATTATAAAAGAAAAAGGTAAGTAGATTGTACTATAATCCTTTCTTTATTTGAAACAAAGTATACAATTTTTAGATCATTAAATAAATTTTTTTATTTTTAATCAATAGGTTATGGTTAAATGATAAAGGCCTATATGAAATAAAAGTTAGGGTTTTTATATTTGGTTTAAGAAACAGTTTTAAAAGAAGAGACAATTTTTTTGGTTGTAACTATTTTTAATTTAGATTTGAAATGATATTACTGGCCATTAAAATTAATTCACCATGAAGCCGGCATTCAACAAAAATCAAACTTATAAAAAGTACAACATGCTGAGATAAAAAAAATTAACAGTATTTTAACACATTCTCGAAAATCAGGTAGGGGTAACGTAACCTACAATCTACATAAAAGGAGAGATAGTAAAGCAGGTTTCTCATATGGAAATCGCATTCGCACGTTGATTGATAGTGTAAAGGTCTTATGAGAATAAGGAATGACTAATAGGACGTGTCGGAATTTGATCACGACAGAATTGTGGCCAGTAGAACTTTCTTTCAGAGAAATTCCGATTCATCCTACAGTATCATGATGATCGTATATGCATGTAGAGACATGGTGAATGGCTATTACCATCTTACATTCATCATCATTATACAGGGAGCATCTAGAATTATGATACGGAGGGACGAAGCATTGGATACATATCTTGGTAAGCTCTTGTTCGCATAGGAAGTATTTTGAACAATCTCTGTCCCACGTTTAATGTGTTATGGCTCATAGCTGTGCGGACTGGTACTCAATTTGTCATGCTATATTTCAACAGGACAATGCAAGAACGCATGCTGCTCTTGTTGTTCTTACTTTTTCCAATAAAGAGGGCATTTGATAGCAGACTTGTACCTGAATGTTGAAAACAGCATGTTCTTGGATCTGTCGCATGATAATATTTTATTATAGTTGCAGAGAGACTGGCACGCCCTCACTCGCCAGACAGTACGACTGATGAACTCTAGAATAGAGTTGAAGCAGCATGCTGTAATTGTATCGGATATCTAAATTCTCTTTTGAATGCTCTATCAGATTAGAGCTGTTAATAGTACTCTGAGAAGGAGTCGCCTTGGTACTAATTTCTACATGCTTTGCACCTCAAAATAATCAATAACTTTAACCATGTCTTCCTCCTAAAATACTTAATGAGTACAATAAACATATTTCTGCTATTTGTTTCCCCGTGTAGAAATTTTAATGACCATCAGTATAGTTTTATTAATTAAAATTCAGTTCTCCTGATAATGGATTAAAATCTTTAATAATAATAATATATTTTATCTAGAAGAAAAAAACACACACGAAATAACACTATAAAAATCACCTAGCTAGGACAGGACACTAAGATTTCAAAAGTACTAGAAATTCCTTGAAAAATAAGACTTACCGGTTGCAGAATCAAGAGCAAAATAACCTTGCGAATCACCAGCAGTGATGTGATAAGATATTCTTTGATCTGGATTCACATCCAGGTCAAAAGCTTCCATCTTGACCACCGTGGTCCCTTCAGGTGAATTTTCTGGAATATTGGGATAGTAGACAGGTTCAAATGTCAGGGGAATATTGTCGTTCTCATCTTCTACTTCTACATAAACGTCCAGTCTAGAGGTCAGAGGTACTGCTCCTCTGTCTTGAGCAATCACAGTCAACCAATAACGAAGGCTGGTTTCTCGGTCCAAAACTGCTCGGGTCCGAATATTACCTGAAAATAAATAACGTCACACATGATTGATATTGTCTGGAGTAATTTTTCGCAATTGTTTAAGAAATTGTTCAACATATAATCAAGAAAATGCCATAATATAAATCAACTGCATCTTCTAACAATGTAGTCAGCAGAACTACTACTGAATTCTGTTGAATTTGATGAAGATATATCTAACATACTTGTTTTGACACTTTAAATTTTTAGTATACATATTATTCATAATTTATATGGAGAGTGGCAAAATAAATTATTAAACTGAGTTTTTTCTTACATAACACACAGAACTGCAGTTATTAAAAATGCCTTTTACAATACATTATAATGTAAAGAATGCTTATTGAATAGTTAATCATCATTACTTTAATAGTAATTATGTAATTGTTAGTTTCAAGTGTGAATAAAAATAGTTTATTTGTCGCACGTTACAAATGAATGGATACAGTATTTCAAATGAAACAAATTAAGTACGTGACTAAACAAAGAATGGAGCAAACAGAATAATTTGCAGAATTCATGCGTAAAACGTTTTTGAAACAGATAAATGGATAAGAACTGTTTTTTTTATTTCAGCTCTAAACATTTATTAATTTTAGAAGAACAGAAATTAATGGAGATTGTGTTTAGTTAAATTTTTCGAAAGATGTAAAGTAATAAAAATAAGACCAACCCAAATACGATGTCCCTTGTAAATAAGATTTAATTTTCAAAAACCATGAATTTTGGGAGAATAAGCATTTATTAAGCTTTGAAAAAAATCAAATCATAAAATTATCTTTATTTAATTATGTCAAGATGAAAAAGATCTAAAGTGTATTATGTTCTAATTAATGATGTTACATCATATTTTCATCCGTCATTTAAACTAATTAAACGAAATTAACTAGTCCATTTATTTAACCACTATACTTTTAAACAATTTAATATAGCAATTTTCAAGAACCTGTTTTTAAAACTACTTATGCGGTAATTTACTTAAATCAAACATCTAAATTTTACCAATGAATGCATGACTAATTAAAAAAATAACTTGTAAAAATTAAACTTTGAGACTTTGGAATAAAAAAAACTGGTCATTATCCCAAGCCCCAAACACGACTTTTGAAACCTTTTTATAAATGTATGACATGGTCTTCGAAGGTTTATAAAATTTGAAAGAGTCCATCCAGTTTAGAAAGGACTTTTATTTAAATTTTTGATAGGTAATTCCTTACGACCGCCTTACAAAAAAGGTAATCTTATCTCCAGAGAAAAAAGACGTGATCTAGAAAGAAATACTTTTTATTTACTATACGAAATTACTTAAATCGATAGATGCACATGTACGTTTAAAGCCAATGTGCATGGATTTAACATCCGGAATTCATTTCAGGAAGAATCCCCATCATGTGATTATTTTACATGGAAATAAACCCACTTACTATTTTAATCTTGATGCTAGAGCTATTTTACGCGCAAAGACGAATATAAAATCTATTACCTCTTACCTGCAGTTACCCTGCGCAAAAAACAACACCATACCCATAAAAAGCTACTACAAATGCGATTTTGAAGTCAGCTATTAAGTAGATATCTCTTTTCTTTCATTACTTCCCGCTTACTGGAAGTTGAACCGACATTATGCACGTAGCTTCTATTCAATAACATCCATATGCATTATTTTTAACACAGGAGATTATTAGGGGGCTTCCTTTTTTGATATTTTTTCCATCAAAGATGCCATTATCAGTCCTGATATTGGAAGACATCACGAGGAACATGAGGATTTAAGAAAAAGAAAAAGAATCAAAATAAAGAGGGATGGAGCTGACTGGCCCTTTAACGCTCTTCGGATAGTTCTTCATCATCATCTACTTCAACTTCAGCTTGAGCAGGCAAACTGGCGCGCTGAAGAATACGTTATTCCAAGGAATAGAGGCAATGGCGCGAGAGATTGGGAATGAAGTGAAGGAAGATGAAGTAAAAAAAAAAGAAGCAAGCACACTTTCTTCTTTTTTTGCGTTTTCTACTTCTTTTTCCAGGCGCCTGCTCTTGAAGATCATAAATGAATTTTGTTCGCAGGCACAGGGGAGAGGAACAGATGAAAAATTTGTCCATGAGAGCCGTTCGATTTTCTCTTTTCTTTTCTTTCCGTGCAAGGAAGTTGTTGGTGGCGTGGTAATCAATGTTTTTCCTTTGTATTGTTCTTGTTTAACTTCTCGTCAATGACTACACCGGAAAATGATCAGTACCATTTGCCGATATTCACCAGCCAACCTTATGGCTTTGACTGGACTAAATACGCCTCATTAGTTGGAGACGCTATTACCTGTCCCTCTAATTGTTTCTCAATAAAATATGTTGTAAATAATAACAATAAATAAAAGTTATGAAAAATACGGTACTTTTTAAATATGTTGATCACGTTGATAGATAATGCTAATCAATATACATATTCATCGCTAAACAACCAAAATAAAACTAATAAACGCAAATCGATTCAAGATTTCAAAAGTATACAAGTACGTAAATATTTTGAACTTCAAATAATTTAAGGAGTAAACTAATAAGATAAGATAGTAAACTGATTAAAAGTTTCAAATAATTCTTTTATGCTGAACAAAGAGATTTAGTATGTCTTTTTTTTTTTTTTTTTTTTTGTTTTGATGAAGAAGAAAGAAACCATACAATTATAAAAATAACGAAAATGTGAAACACATTGAAAAATTTATAAAAATGAGAAACTAAAACTTGCGTGCAATAAAAATTGTAGTTGAAAAAGGAAAATAGACAATTATCTCGGCAATCATTTCGATCAATAAACTAATTAATTTAATTGTTTGTTATTGTGTTTAATGATTGTTTGTTATGAGTGTAGTACAAATGTTTTATATTTATTTTTTATTAAAACTATCAGAATGGTAAAAACACTGGCTAAATTTATCAAATGGAAGAGAGAATATTGTAAAACAAAAGAAAAACTACATTCAAACATATTTTTAAATCTTTATATTATTCGATTTTTCTTCTTATTAACCGGTTTTTGTATTACAGTATTTATATATAATTGACGAATAACGCTTCAAATGAAATATTTTTCATTTATTGAAATAGGATGAGCTAGAAAATAAAAATTTTCCCCTTCAATAAGTAAAAATTACACTAAACATATTACTAAAAGATACCAGGATTTAATCGCTTTTAAAATATATTCGAAATATAGCGCCAAATATTCAGGGATAATATTCTAAAAACCTCCTTATCGGGTGACAAATACTTTTCTTTACAGAAGAGAATTTCAGGAATTCCAGAGAATACCAAAATTCTCGTCTTCTCCTGCAATGGATTAATGGATTCTTTAACAGATAGGAGCAAAAACTGGAACTGAAGGTTGTAGAAAATGACATCATCTCCTGTTTCCCTGCGATAGAGGAATTTCTAAAGAAATGCAGTTGTTCTCCTTTTCTTGCATATCTACCGTTTCAATCACCAACCATTGAAAAGTCCGTGTGTCATGCACCGAATAGTCTTTTCCTCCGAATACTTCAAGTATCAATTTTCAGGCTTACAACAATATATTTCTCGCTTTTTCCAACATGTGAATGACCATTTTGAAACGTGATCATTTAAAGTTAAAAACAATATTATTTATTCTACAAGTATTTAAAAAAAAATTGTGCTCATTCTTTGAACTTTAGCGAACATCAAGTCGAATTGCTTTAACCTGAGCTTGAAGTTTTTTGTTTTATAGCAACTTTGTATGGAATAATTTTTTAGAATTAATATATATTTGTCCTAACGTAACTAAAAAAAAGATATTTATTTAATATTAGATGATATTAAACATTGTATTGTTATGACAAAAAATTTCACAAATTTTGTATATTATTTGTTAGTTCTTTCTTGCTTAAATTAAAATAACAGTCTGAAGGGGTTTTAAAAATATGTAATGATAATTGCTTAACAATATTTCAATATAAAATCAAATAAAAAGTTAAGAACAATTCAAAAGATATTTATTTAATATTCGACGGTATTAAATATTGTATTGTCATGAATAAAAACTTCAAAAATTTTGTATATTGTTTATTAATGCTTTCTTATTTAAATTAAAATAACAGTCTAAAGGGGGTTTAAAAATATGCCATGATAATTGCTCAACAATACTTCAATATAAAACATCAAATAATCATTTAAGAACAATTCAGCACTTAGCAGAAAACCTGGCACAAATGAGTGTACTTTACGATCTGACGTCATTTATGTTCATTTAATTTTACATTTTTCTTATGTAGGAAAGTTTAAAAGTAGTTTTAAAACTGAAATTGGCTCATTTTGTATTTCAGAGGTACATTCGAAATCCAATAATAAAATCTGAAGTCACTTTAACTTATCTAATAATCCGATTCTGGGAGGAATATTAACTCTCTACGGGCCAAATTTTTATTTCTAAAATATTTTAAAAATGCATGCAACGGAAAATCAACAGTTATAAACATCTATAAGCAGATTAACAAATTTACCAGTTTAAACAATTTTATTATAATTAATTAACTTTGTAATCGTAACAAATCGTATGGGTCAAAGGCAGACGACTAAAAAGGAAGACTCCAAAGATTAATCATTATTCTCTTTTTTGAAAATTAAAAAAAAAAAAAAAAAAAAAAAAACTCATCCAAATACGCCACTTTTGACCCACATTTAAAGTTTATTATATCGGAAGCAATATATATATTTAAAAAAAAAGTATTCAATAAAGTAGCTAGCAGCTTCAAATACTTATCAACACATAAATTAAGAAGATTAAATTTCTATTTTCTTTACTAAAAAATGAAATCAAATACCAGATACATCTCGCACAATTCCAAATGCGATAAAATAAAACGTTTCAGCATCAATCGGGTTAATTTATCGGAAAATACAGATTAAAAAAAAAAAAAAAAAAACGGAAAAACATAAGCATAAAAAAAAGGATGCTAAAATAAAAACATAAAATGACAACAGCATTAAAAAGAAAATCATGTGACAAAAATGTCTGCCATCTTGAAAATAAAGAGGAAAGTAATTAAAACGCGTAACGTTAAGTTTCAATGGCTTTGAAATAATGCGAAAAGCAATTCATTATTTCTTCGTAACAAATTAATAAGGTGGAAGGAAGGAGAAGAGAAAAATTAACTCTTCGATTTAAAAAAAAATAAATAAATCTGTCCATATCTTATTCACGAATAATTTATATTAACTAGGTAACTAATTAGATTAACAGAAAATTCCCAGTGTTGGGGAGAGATTCTTAAATTAATTTTAAAAAGTTGTTTCATTTTCAGAAGGACAACTAAATTTTTTTTATTTTTTTCTACAGTACAGTTTTGTTTTATATAAATTTGTTCGTTTTATAAATGAAGCCAATGAAAATTATTTGCATATCATGAAAAAGCTAATATAACTCTTTCTAACAAAATAAAAAGTAAAAATAAATGATTAAAATTAGATACATGAAACTAACTATTGAGTTTTCATTCTAGTGACCTCCGAATGCACTAGCTGCAAGATTGGAATCCTGAATTGAAATAAGACGTGGGTTTTTTTTCCCTTCCTAAAATACCACGTATGCACTTGAGATTCAAAAGTTAATTAATTACTTATTCAAACGCACAATTTTTGTTTCGTATTACAGACGAATAACATTTAAACCTGGAAGCTGTTTTAATTTGACGTACATTGCTTTGTTTTTGACTTGGTTAACCTCGATTCCAATAAGGTTTCGTCAGAACAAAAGTTTTAATTTTTTATTTAAAGCTGAGAATATATATGACAAATAAAATATCATTTGACGTGTTGCCTTAAATGAAATTTATGAATATATGAATAATTTATTTGACATTGATTATAAAAAATAATGATTTAAAAAAAAAAAAAACTGAAGAACATATTTGATGAAAAACCCATGTTAGCATAGCAGCATATTATACCAACAAATGATTTCTCAAAACAAAAAAAATACAAGTGTTTTATAATATACTATTTTAAATAAAATACTTTGACTGGAATGATTTAAATAGTTGTGATAAATAATAACTTACATTTTAAAACAAATTAAACTTTATATTTCATCTACCATTCAAAAATTAACGATTTTTTTTAATATAAAACCTACAAAATGATAATCATATACAATGTAGGAGTAATTAATTTTATTTTCTTTTTTGCCCCTTTTTTGTAATCGGATCTCTTTGTGTAATTAATTTGGATACTATAATACATATTTTTTGTTTTCAATCTTGTATAGATTCAATAACCATCGAAGAAATTCGTTTGATAGAATGATAGAATGAAGCTGAAGATATTTATATATAAATATCTGTATACAAATATTTCCATAATCAAAAAACAAAAATTGTTTTGACGCATTTGTGGAATAAAAAAACATCTTTTGCATTGCAAACAACTGTACTAAGGTTATATATTTCTCAATATTTTAAAATAAATTCTGTCAACATAAAAACACTTTGGTACTTTGTTTTTTAACCTTAAGTTGATAAATGGAGGAAAAAGGGTAATAAGGTTCAAGAACTTAAAAAAAAAAAAAATTAAAAAATGCAGGATATTTGAAGCCCTAGGTCATATTTATTCTAATAAAATGTTGCAATATTTTAGAAAATACCAAGCTGTTACTCTACTTTGAGATCAGTTTTTAATTTTTTTTTCTATTTTTATTACTAGTAATATAAAAAATATGAAATTTTTGAATTATCATCCTACACAATTTAATACTATTACACTATACATTTTTTTTGTAAAAGTTATATAGTTGGTTAAAAACAATGCCATTACATAAGAAATATTACAGTTTTAGCTCATTTAAAAAAATAAAAGAACATACATCATTAAAAAATATTTTTTAAACATTTATTTTTATTGTAGTAACTATGAAGAATTTATTATTTTATGCCCTTTGATACAGCTTTTGAAAAAAAAATGTCTTTTTGAAGTAAAATAATAAGAACCCTGTCTCATCGAAAGATAAATGTTGTCCCATAAATATTCATAAATTTTTTACCCTCTAAAAAATAAATATACAATTTGAAATTCGTGTTAAAAGGAAGGAGTTGCATTTCTTTTATGTAAGAATGACTTCTTTTATAAATGTAAAAACTGACTATTTTTGTTTTTATAAAGGCTTTAGTTATGTCACATATATTTTGAAAAACTTAATTTTTTTATTTAATAACTCAACAAATACGCAGAACTGGGAGATACCGAAGAATTTAATATTTGTTTTTAAATTCTTTTATGTTTTTTATAACGTTTAAACGAATTGTATAAAAAATACACAACTGTAATAAGTTAATACAGAACTTTTCACTGGATTATAGAATAACAGAATTTTTTAATAAAAAATATTATTCAATTTATAAGCGAAACAGATTTCTAAAATTCTTTAATACCTTTTAATCATAAAAAAAAAATTAAATTCGTTACGTTTTAGAAAATTTTAGTGAAAAGTAAAACATTTAAAGCGTTATCAAAATCAATTTCTTTACTCGATAGAAAAATATAATAAAATTTTAATCTTAAAATACATTAAATATGTTATATTGAGGGAATTAAAGTGAGATAATTGGATTTTTCCTTTGTTACTAATAGTAGAAGTAAAAAAAAAGAATTTTTCCTTTTTGTACATCTTGATAACAAATTTATAAAGATAATTTTATTTAAAAAGACGTATTTTGTAATTGTTATGATTTTTCAAGAAATATATTTAATACTTTACATGTAAGGATATTCAACTGAGGATGAAGATGGAAATTTAACGACATTTTGATTGTGAATTGATTTGAATATATCAATGTATGCTACAGATATTATGTATTTTCTGTGTTAAGTGACAATGTTTCAGTGTTTCAAATGTTCCATTTTGTAACATCCATTAATTGTTGTGTATTCCAAGAATATACAAAAAAAAAAAAAAAAATGTTAGCATATTTGTATTACAGTCCATTCGTCAATACCACAGTCCTTTTGACACTGATGGTGTATTACAGAGTTAATGCTGTATTCAGTGTGGAAACAGATGACAACGACTATTTTTCTTCATATTGATGAAAAAGTACCAAAAGCAATGGAAAGTTCTATACTGTTGCATTAAGATTTATAGTGGAGAAAGGAAAATGTTGTTTGGTTACCATGCTACCCGCATTTATAAAGAATTTTAATTCTAAAATAAAGCACAATTCAAGAAATATATTTAATATGTTATATGTAAGGATATTCAACTAAGGATGAGGATGGAAATTTAACGACATTCTGATTGTGAATTGATTTGAATATAACAATGTATGCTAAAGATATTATGTACATAATATGATAATTGACAAAGTTTTAAATGTTATATTTTGTAACATCCGTTAATTGTTGTATATTCCAAGAATATATAAAATGTGTTAGCATATTTATATTATAGTTCATCCTTCACTACCACAGTACTTTTGACACTGATGGTGCATTATAGAGCTAATGCTGTATTCAGTGGGGAAACAGATGACAACGACTATTTTTCTTTATATTGATGAAAAAGTACGAAAAGCAATGGAAAGTTCTATATTATTGCATTAAGATTTATGTTGGAGAAAGGAAAATTTTGTTTGGTTACCATGCTATCCGCATCTCTAAAGAATTTTAATTTTAAAATAAAGCACTGTCATTGCAAAATTCCAACAATAACTTAATTTAATAGAAATTCCTTTCCTCTCTTGAAAATACGTCTCCTCTCCATTTTATTTATGCTCATATTTTTTCTCCCGTACATAATATTGATTTTCACCGGTAAATTTCATTGGTTTTATTTACTTATAAGTGGAATATACCTTTAATCTGGCTTATAAAGCCCATCTTAAGTCTGATTTTTTCATTTTCAAAAGAATGGGCGTGGAAGCTTATTTTTGAGATAATATAGTTTCAAAGGTTAAGTTTGCCATTAATTTCGATAAAAGGCATCCACTTAAATTTCGAATGTTTTTCAGCGGCAGAATTGCAGACGACGTATTTTCGAGATTTTAAATCAAAAGACACAATGGCTGTTGAAATATTTTGAAAAACACGAAATATCGAAGGATATTAAAAGCAAAAAGAAATATCTACTTGGAAAGTCTCTAAGTTATTTCGAAATTTATTCTTCCTTACATGTTTTCGATCTTTTAAGAAAATATTTTATCGCTTTATATATTACTTCTACGATACGTTTTGGGCACTCTGTACGAAATGCATTAAAAGAGAATTTTTCAGCTAACTCCCAGTTACAATTCCATTTTACGAGACTTTTTTCTGATCGCAGAGATATGCCAAAACGAGCGTGTTGAGCAGTACAAAATGAGACCACAAGAAACGTAACGAAATGTCACGTCTAGGCAAAAATGTAATTTACACAAACAATCTTTTTTTTTTCTCCGATACCATTTAAAATATTTTGAGAAACATTTTCCTGTCAGTCCTCGTTACCAGAAGAAAACATAACGACTACATGCTCTCCGATGAATTAATGAAAAATGTTTTTTCCCCCCTCAGAACGGGTGTGGTTCGAATCCGAAAAATATATTTTACCATTTTCCTTTCTTGGGGAGTTACGTGTGAGTAATTGCTTGCAAGGGCCCTTTTAAAACAATTATTTATTTAGCACTACATAAAAATTAGGCTCACAGTTAGTTATTTACAGATGATCGCGTGCAATCCCCTTTCGTTACAGATCTTTGAATCTGAAGAAGCAATAGTTTTTGTTACTGGAAGGACTTATGGAGAACTCATTAATAACAAACGAACAATAGGGCGGGAAAAAGGCTCGAAAAATGTTTCCGAATTCGACAAGTAAAAATGATTTATGATCTTGCAAAAGCAGCGAAGCATGCAGCTTGATATAAAAGGTCCATTTATGTCGCATTATTTCTGTCGTTATTTTTGTTATTATTATGATTTTTTTGTCGTATTCATAGAGGTAGAGCGTCATTTTCGAGTTCACGGTTGATGATACATATGGAAAAAACAATAAAGCGTCGTTTAAGACAGTCTGGATAAAGATGTTTTTTTCACTCTATCTCGCCATTTTATAAGTTCATACAATTTTCTAAATCACTGATAAGCAGGCACATCGCAAAATTTGGTAGGATTATTGGAACCCCCCTTTTTTTTCCTTTCAAATCATTCCAATCTGCTACTGTTTTTATTTTATAGATTTTTTACGCTTGTGGAGAAAATTAATGACAGTGAAACAGATTAAAAACTTCAAAAGGGCTAAAGTGAATAGGAAAAAAAAAAAAAAAAATGGACAGGAGTCGGCCGTTATAACGCAAAAGTGATGAATTAAAACAACTTAATTTGGATGATGAATTTACAAAAGAGCAGAAATAAAATAATAAATTCTCAATATGTATAAATAATAAGTTAATCAGAAAAATTATTTTTTTGCGCAAAACTATCTAGGTAAAGCAAATTTAAAATCATCTAAAAAAAATCAATTCAAGATTTCTAAAGGAATAGAAATCTAATTAAGCTTATTATATGTTGGGACAATGCATTAATAATAAAAGTTTTACAACATGTTAATTAACCGTTATACTTTATATATTTTCAAATTAAGTAGACACCTTTTATGAAGTTTTAATATAATTATAATAGTGAAATATAATTACTAATAACGAATTAACTACACAAAAGGAAAGTTTTAATGAAAGTCTGCTAACTATTAATCAATACTTAATTAATGGACAATAAAATACAAAATTTAAGCCAACAACAGAGAAAGGTATGTGTTAAAAACATTTCCAAACACAAAACTCTATCTTATGTCGCTGTGTACATGGTTGCCCTCCGTTTTTAATTAGAAACTAAGAGGATGCCTTTTGATTCATGGTAAAAATTTTAATTATTAACTTAATGGGTATTTACGATGACACGCATGCCACTAACAGTTGAATGACGTCACATAAAAGTGTCTGTCATCTCAGTTAATTAAAAACTTGAGTAATAAAACGAGTCAAGCTCCAGAGTACATTGAATTTGGAACGCCTAGAAGAGAGTAAAGTTTAAACTTTTTTTACTCTTTGTGTTCAGGACTTTTGATTTTTGTAGCCAGTAATATCAAACCCCAGAAGTCAGTCTGTACTTGTTTTCTGTGTGTTATTTTCGTTGTGATGAATCGACTTTATGCATAATATTTTTCGCCTGACACTTAATAACTCAAAAGAGTTTGAGTCCCAAAACAAATAGCTACACATGGAAGTGACAGAAAAGTATATGCAAAATAATCAGAAGTTATAAATAGTCTTCGGCTGAATCTTATGATCAGTACTTCTTTTTCAGCGTTGTGATACAAAAAAAAAAAAAAACAACGCTGAGTGTAGATGTCTTAAAAGTTCAATAGAACTAAAATGATGAATAAAACTAAAACTTCGACTTAATTAATCACTAAATTTGGATAAATATTACTTAAACAAATTATTCATAATAATTACAGAAAGGCAGCCATATATACATTTAATGGGATGTCGTTTGCTTAAAATATTTCAGATGATAAAAAATATATTAAATGGAAAAGAAAAACCCACAGACAGGGTTGCTTTTCTTTTCGTTCTATTCTTTGTCAGTAATAGTATAAAAACCTTTTTTATTTTGAAAAATATATGATAACTATCTAGTGAAGATAACTGGTACAGACACATGTTAAATCAGAGACTTACAATGCCAGACCAAGTCTTTTTATATTTCATTTGGTATACGTTTTTCTCACTAAATCTATAGGAGGTACCATTCCTTTATTCGAAAGACTAAAAACTAGTCTTATGAAAATGAAAAGAACTGAGGTATTGAGAGAGATTGTGAAGAAAACACTTAAGAAAAATGGCCAGCATCAATCTTAGAGACTTAGGCTCAAGTGAAATGACAAGTTTAAAGTAGACTATTATTAGAATCAAAGAGATGCTTTTATGAAACTACAATTAACAGCAACATGCAAGGTTTAAAGCTAATAAAGATCATTATAGTTATCAAAATGGTATTTTTGCGTATTTTAACACTTAATGTCCTCGAATTTTGTAGAAAAATAGAATATAGAAGTAATGAAATAACAAAAGTAATGAAATGAGATAATCCCCACAAAGAAATTGTAAGGAATATTGTCACTTCTATAATATTACAGAAATTTTTATCTTACTAAGCATTGAGAATGTTAGTTCGGGGTCATAATTACAAACATTCATTATCTCAATTATTGTTTTCATATAATTCTAAAACAGATTTATTTCGCAAAGGGAAATTAAATTTAAATATATGATCTAATTTATTTATATTTAAATGCATATTTAATTTGGATAATAATAACTATGTAAATTAACGTGACAATTTTATAAAATTTCAGAAATACAACTGCAAATTGGATTTCTCTCTTGATAAACGTTTCACTGTTCAGACTTACAATTTCTTGTTAAAAAGAAAATGCAAAGTTTTTATTTCAGTTTATCCATTCTTTATTCAGTTTGTTTGAATTTAAATAAAGGACTGACAATTCTAATTGTTTAAAATAACCATACGAATTGCTACTTCTTTCTTAATAATGTAGAACACATAGTTTTGTACAGTTACTACCGTTTAATATTATCGGTAATTAACCTTTCCTTTTTCTGTTACTTTCTAAGAAATAGTATAGCTGACATATCATTTATAAATAAAACAAATAGAGCACACTACAATTACGAGATGTCAAAATTTACTTGAAACCCTAATATAACCCTACCAACTGAACCTGCAAGTGACAGACATGTCCATTTACCAGAAATTTAAATCCCGCATTCTAATTGCTAGTGTTGTCCGAGAAACATGTCTAGATAGCAGGGTGTCACAGAATCGGAAAATGTGAAACTTAATTTCGCATCGAACTCCTTCCTTGAAGCCTCAGGCAAGGAAGCATTCGACAAGCATGTCATCATACCATGCCCACACGCATAAATGAGTCAGTCGACATGCATCAACGGGCCACCATTGAGATGCGGGAAAATTAATCTTTGCATAATACGACTGCATTAACTTCTAAATGCAGCCCAAGTCTTATCCGAATTCGCATGCTCATTTAGAAAGCATCTTAGAGCGTAAAGGGGCGGTATAGAAGATGAGGTGAATAGCAATACTTGTATAATAAACAGAAACAAAAGTGAATAAGGGTATAGAAATTAAACGATTTCTAAGATAGTGTTCCAATGAAATCCACAAGACAATTATTAATTATTGATATTAATACTGCTGCTGCAACAATATTGCTGATATTAATACGATAAGATTATTAAAAACATTATGATCGTTACTAGAAAAAGTATTGAAAAACCCATTATTGACATTTAATAAAGCAAGAAAATTACATTTGATTTCATAGTATTTTATTCCGTTAAAAATAATTAATATAATATTTTAGAATTATTTACTAATTATATATTAATATGACTTCACCATATAAGAGATAACAAAAATATATGGTAGATTAAAATTTTATATATTACGCCCTTGGCCACATATGTGGACATTTAGTTTTTTATAAATGTAATTACTATTATTAATAAAAAGAACAAAAATTTGAAAATAAACTATTCCCTACACAATTCTTCAACAAGAAAAATACAAATCTTATGGGTTGACTGCACTAATAACGGTAGTTAGGAATATGAAAATAGCATAAAGTAGTATTTCGACTGTCAGTGTTGTTGGATTATTTGAACAAATCATTAATATTTAATAAACATAATACCAGATATATTAAATATATTTAGTTTTAATAATTAATATCCGGAGTAATAATGAATAATGTATGCCCGGAAGGTATGAAATCATTTCACTTACAAATTACTATTAACACTCAGGAGCCCACAAATGTGGATACTATGGGTTTTTTTTTTGTGTGCATTTTTATTGTTTTATCCCTTTTTTTGCTTTTTGAATTACTATCAATATAAATGAATAAATCGCAATGAAACAAAAAATTATGTCATTTATCTCACTATAAAACAAAATCGTCACTGAAGAGGTTAAAATAATTTTTAAACATTAAGCTAAGTTTTGAAAAGAATTTTTAGCATGTATGCCCGAACTAAACCATGTATTGAACTAAATTAAATTAAATCAGGTATTGCAAAAGTTACTATATATATATACTACATACATATAACGTGCACATTTTTTAAATTTTGAAAAAGTAATAAGTAAATAAGTATAAATTATAATTACATAACTATAATAATTAAATTATAAATTTAGCAATTTATTATATAGCGAATGTAGTAAGCTCATTAGAATTATATTTTTGAATAACATCGCATACAAGAAATTGAAAACATTCATTAGCATTTGGCCAGAATTATCATCTTATTTCTTAAGCATCAATGTGTTGTATTTTCATAAGAAACATATGATTTCAACTCATGTAAGAACTTGCTACTTTTAGAGGACACATGGAGATCCAATCGATACAGTATATGCGTGAGAAAAATGGCACATGGAATTTTCTCATCGACGGGTTAAAACAATCTTTCACTGATAAATTCAACTTATGTGTAGAACTTATGTGTAGAATCATCTTTTTTAAGTGTACCTTATATATGGATAACTTTTTGTCTATGGAAAAAAGTCATCAATTTGTTTTAACTTCTGTTTCAAGCCACTCCTATTGTTCTCAATGAACACAGGAGTATATTTTATATGGTGTTTAGCAAACGCTATTTTTAAGAAAAAAATCTTTTTGCATAATAAGTTTTACGGCAATTAGATAACGTGCCCCCATAAAGAAAATGCCCATTTTCACTAGAATTTTCAATTTCAACGCCTCCTTTCCCTCTAATCACTTACTATTATCTCAACAGTGAATTAGAGCGAAACACTACTTACATTTCCAATGTGCTTAATCCCACTGCAGAAGGACAGGAACTCACATCTAGGGACCAAATGTATCCGACCCTCGGCAAAAGGGTAATTGGCAGACGACAAAGCTTCCTATTCGAAACTCGGACCACCCATTTAATTTTAGCGAAAGCCACCCTCCCCTAGTTTCCGGAGAGCACGTCCCCCTAGTTGCTATGATGTAGATGACCAGCTTCCGCACCTAGTTGCGAGATTTATTAGTTTTGATGCCAAACGGAAAGGAAAATTTAATTGAACGGATGGGCACGGGGCGGTTAAACAACGCAGATAACAATTGATATTTCCTTGAAGTTGTTGCTTCACTTAATTATTATAAGTGTTTGCCAACAACTGTTGCTGGGAATAATGGTGCCCACAATCAACAAGAAAAATGTATAGTCAGAAAAAATAAGACAGTTGGAAATTTTACGATAAGGTGCTATTCACCCATTACATTAAGGAAACAAAACAAACAAATGTAGGGCACTAGTATTAAAGCAATAAAATATAGAGCTGCTAGAATCTATCTAAAACAAGGGTGGACAAAACCAAATGATCTTGCGGGCCACTTTGGAAATGCATCATAACTCCGCGGGCCGCTTATAAAATTAAATATCCCGATATTAGATTTAGACCCACTATAGACATCTTTTTGGAGTGAAAAATTGATATATAACGAGTTATTATTTTTGTGTTTACTATTATTCTTACATGTAAACATAGATAATATAATAATAATGATACTAAATGCACATTGTAAAGAAATATATAACACTAAAAATGAAATATAAAAAATATATAAATTTAAATAAAATAAAGAACAATCATTAAAAAATATTTATTTTACTATAGGCGATATTCGTTTCTCCACTCTTTCACTTAGCTTTTGGCGCCGATGTCAATTTATTTATTTTGTATATTTATATATTTTGTAAAAGTGTGAAAAATCTCACGGGTTGGAAAAAATATTCAAGGCGAGTTGGCCACGCCTGATCTGAAAGGTTAACATCTATAATAGTGCAAGAAATAAAAAATTTCCTCTCTGATTTTGCTACTTGTAGGCCTAATTTACTTAACTCCCCTTTCTATTAACATTAAAAATATTTGTCAAAACATTCGTTATTTAGAGAGTTAAGTTTAAAATAAATATTTTAAGTAGAAATTGTTCTTTTTAACCGTCAAAGAAATCAAATTCAATTAATGTAAATAGCCAAATCCTGCTAACGAAATTAAAATTATTGTGTTAGATCAGAATTTTTGTTTGACTTAATTACATTGATGCAATGGATTTAAAAAATAACTGGAAAGCTACGAGATGATACAGTAGAACCTTTACACAGAGGGAAAAAAGTGCATCTTTTGAGTCGGTATTCAAATAATATCAACTTTTATTTTGATATTCTTGAAAAATAAATTGATTAACTAATTGAGAATATCTCTAAACTCAATAAATTTACATTTTTAAAAGTCGCAGAATTTTCTCTTCCCAAAACTAAAATCAAATTAGAAATTCTTCATCAAAAGCGCTTCGGGATCTGCCATAGAAGTCTTATGTGTGATAAATTCAAAACTGAGACGAGGATTCAATAAAATGATTAAACTCAGGTAATTCGGGATCTGGCTTCCTGTCTTTGCTAAAACTCCAAATGAACAGGTTGCGCAACAAACTTAATTCGCGAATCAGCAAAAGCTAAAAGTATCAGACCAAATAAATTCATTAATAATTTAATTAACTGAGGCAGAGGGGTTCTGTACCGTTCAAAACTTCAGGGCTTATAAAGTCCCGGAAGAAAGAAGTTATAATAACACCCCGGCACAAAATAATTAAAAATTCAAACAGGTTAGTCACTCATTGGCATTCATTCCTAAGAATGAGAGCCTTAGGGTACGACGGGTCCTGATTAGAGTTATACGTGTTATTTAATTAATTTTCAGGATAACTTTCACGGAACGAATTCAAAGCTTTCTCTGCTCTTTTTTTCTGAAATCTTGGCTAATGAAGCGGATGTGACTGTTCGTTACAGCTTGCATTTTAACTTTTGATCTTTAATCGACAAATGAATTTTATCAACCAGACATGAAACGTTTTCATTTTACAAGATTAAAAAGATATTATCGTGATAAGCAATGTCTTTATTTGCGCACTCTTGTCATGACACTTCAACAAAATATGCAAGTGACTAGATGTGATGGATCAGTCCACAGTGATTAAAATTGATGAAACTTCACAAAACTTGTTTTAGAATTGCACGGGACTCTTTCTGACGTAAGATTAGTAATGAACCCTTTTTAGAAATACAAAATTCTTCCCAACGTGGCAAATGAAGCAATTAAAAAATTAGCAACTATTTAAGTCATTCTTGAATAAAATAATTAAACCAATTTCTACAGCAGGGGTGGCCAACCCAGAATGATCTTGCGAGCCACTTTGGTAATGCATCATAACTACGCGGGCCGCATATAAAATTATATGTCTCCATATTAGATTTAGACCCACTTCTAGACATTTTTTGGAGTGAAAAATTGAAACATAATGAGTTCTTATTATTGTGTTTACTTTTATTCTTACATGTAAACATAAATAATATAATAATAATAATAATAATAATAAGCGTACAATATAAAGAAATATATAACACTAAAAATGAAATATAAAAAATATATAAATATAAATGAAATCATTAAAAAATATTTATTTTATTAATGCGATATTTGTTTCTCCACTCATCATGAGTTCGCAGAATATAATTTAATTATTCTGCGAACTCATAAATAAACAGGTAATATCTGTCATATGTTCAATATTATTTTAAAATCAAAAAATTTTTTTTTATAATTTCGTTAGCTAATTTTTGAATATAAGGATGTAAAAATAACGTATTTTTTAATTCATTGTTTTTCAATACTTTGGCCATTATAGAATAAATATATTTTGTAAAAGTATGATAAATCTCACGGGCCGGAAAATTGTTCAAGGCGGGCCGCGGATTAGCCACCCCTGTTCTACAGCATTCCAATAATAAGGATAATATAATATCTTAAATTAATCAAATGTATAATATACAAGGATAAAATATTAGATTAGAGTAAAAGAAATAAATTTATCTCAGCAACTTGTAAGCTTCAGTGATCTACCATATAGAAAGCGAAAACCAAAAAATAAATTTTACAAGTAACAAAGATGAAAATTAACACAGTAATGATACGGGTTGTTAATCCAACAAAGGTTCGATTTAAACGCAAAGAAATCGTAGAAACAGAAATTATATTTTCTTAAACTAAAAATTTTCGTTTAAATTTAAAAATTGATGAGATGGAATAAATAAAATCCAAATGAAGTTCTAATTTAAAATTAAAAATATTCAGCTAATGTCGAATTTTAAGACATATGAAAAAAGTTTTTATCAGATCATATGTTTTCTTATATGGTCAACTATATCGAGATCATTTCATCGAAGATTTAACTGTGATTACGGAGCACACGCTGAAATTATAGCTATGATCGAAGAAGGGGGGTGGCTTGGCCATCTTGTCATCACGATCATCTTGTGCACAGTTTAGGTTAATTAGACCGGGACCTACAGTTTAACGTGAATTCCGAACCACTCACAAGCATACATGTCACCGCCAGGATTCTAAACTGAAGCCTGTGGTACCAAAAGCCAGAGCGCTAGCTAATTGGCCGTCAGGCCGCAAGAAAGTGAGAGGAAGAAATATTCAGCTGATGCAAATGTACCTAGTTTATACTAATTTAGAGAGATTTTTTTAAATGTCCTAACACAATATTACTTATGTGAAATCAAAGAATATTACCATCATAAGAAATGATAATTATTTAACAAAATAATAAATATAATAATCGTAGTTCAAATTTTAAATCGAATATTTTGGTATTTACAGGAAACTTTGACATAAAAATTTGTTTATAAATATCAGAAATGAAATAAATTATATTTAATATTAATAAATAATTGGTCAATAATGCTTACCACCATTAAAAATAAAACTTCGATATGATAAAATGTTTAAAAATCAATCCAAATAACTTATTAGAAATCCTTTTGCTATATTAATATATAGGTTTAACAGAGTTTTGAAAGAATAATGCTTAAAGTAAATAGTAAAATGCAATTTCAAACCATATTCTAGGTAAGTACAAAAATCAACGATCCTTAAAAACATGCTTGAAAATTAACGTTCGAATCGTATACCACGGCTTCAGCTGATTCAGCTTCAATCTGGTCAAGGCTTCAGGCTTTTGATCTCAGAGAGTTCATTTCAAATTCTAATAAAGCATACAAAACCCCGGTGTTTTTGTTTGAAATGGGCACTCGAAATCTATATATAAGAAAGTCTTAGACTTCGGACATTTAGTCTTAGAACTTGAGGAATTTTGAAAGGTTTAAAAAGTCCAGAGGTCTACGTTCTAAATTGTCATGGCACCAAGAGTTAAATGTTGACTTACAGAAATGGTGGCGCTATTGAAAAATGGTAAAGTTAAAAGATTGATGGGCTGATGAGTAAAGAAACGCATAAAGTAAAACACTCCCAGTTATGCATTTTTTAAGAGAATTAATTTTAACCTAAAAGTTACTGATATCAAATAATAAGAATAGCTACACGTATAAATAGTATTTTAACTTAATTACAGAGATGATTATTAACTTATTCCTTACATTTTTATTAAATTAAATTAAATTTAATTAAACAGACACTTTATTAATAAACACAGAATTTAATTTTATATTCAGTTTAATGATAAAAATATTGATCATAACTCTGAAGTATTTCACATATTTATAACAGAAGTAATCTTTAAAATTGTATTGATAGTGATGAATTGCTTATAGTTCTTTTTTTTTTTTTTTTTTTTTTTTTGGTAATGTTATTGAACAATTTGTTTTGTTAAAATGTCAATATAATTTAGAATTAATATAACAAGTAAAAATTACTAAACATATCAAATAAGCTGGTACAAAAGTTACAATGACATCAAAGAGAGAGAAGCGATAAAATTTGAATTCCTCTTTGTCAACATCAGCACATTTAAACAAGTTAAAAGCTGATAAATATGCTTACAAGTAACTTAAATATGCTAACTTAAACATGAGACTTCAATAACTTAAACATGCGATTTCTTTCATAAAGGAAAAATTTATAGAACTGAATACAGAATGTACAGATCGCTCACTTGCAAGAAAAATGATACAAGTCAAAACTACCAATTCTACCAAACAAACGAAAGAAAATATGACACTATATGTACAATAATATTACCATTAAAAGCAAAATGTCACAAAACGCAACTTAGAGATTAATAGAGAGTCTTTTGACAAATTTTTCTCTTTCATATATCAATACAAGGTTTTCAATTTATGAAATAAAATGAAAATTGGAATTTGAGTTATGCCACTTTTCCGGCGATTAAGCGATATTATAACAAATATCTATCTCAGACTAATTTAATAACGCTAATTCTTTAAATGCTGAAATATTTGACTGAATCTTTTCAATGCAGAAAGTGTTTTGCACTGATGTTAGTAACAATACAAGATTTGGAATTAAGCTTTTCTTTTCTTGCTGATTTCGTATGTAAATTATTAAGCATTATAGTGAGTGAAAAGAGTCTATTTTTAGTTAAACTTATAATATATTAAGATATAAGCATATAAAATAAATTTAAATATCCGTTAATAAAAGTGATCAGAATAATTCATCTTTTACTTCAGTTAAAATACAAATGAAAGCTGTTTTAGATCTAAATTTCACTACAATTTAACTTGATAATAGTTCTAAATAATTTTAACTATTTAGATCTAAAAAATCTACATTTAACGCTTCCATTTGTATTTCTATTTGTATATTTTTATAAAATATTTTTTCTTAAATCTAAGGACATGCTATCCATTTTTTTATTACATTAAAATTCAATAAAAATAGTAATGGATTCTGTGGTTGAGACCGGTAAAGGAAGATAAAGAACGAGATTAATATGTAATGAATTTAAAATTACTCTGAATGAATGCAGTTTTGGTGAAATTCGTTTAGAAATTTTTTTTCCTAATTTGAATAAAAAAAAAAATCGGTATAGATTTGATAACCGATTAAATACAACTATTAGAGAACTTATTCAAATGTTTTAATCAAAATACTTGATGCAGTTATCTGTAAATATTAACAAAAACAATCGCTTTGCAACAACATAGAAACAGTTACCCGTACATTCAAATTTTTGTTGTCTTGTTATGATTTATAAGTTATGACATGTTACGATTTATGTTATGGCATGTTAAGATTATATGTAATTTTGTAACTGTCATGGCATTGTAATTTATTATGTCAAGTAATTATTTAAAATTGTTACATCTTGTTATGATAAGACAATAATTTAGCAAATTGTTTTCTGTAAAAAAGGAATTTGATGATACCGAGAAACAGCACAAAAACAGAATTAAAATGAAAGGTTAGCATATACAATATATGTGCTTCTTCTGTTCCAAATGTTCTTCTGTTCTGTTTTGAACCGACATTACTGTATTTGTTCCAAAAGGACACAAATACAGTAAATCTAAAAAGTATAAAAAAATACGAAACTAATGTCTATTTAATGTTTTTTCCTTCTTTAATTTAAAAGTAAAATCACGGATAAAAGAAAAAAAATCTCATTCATATAAGGAAGCATGTCCATTAACTAAAAGATAATCATCCGAAACGAATTGGCTAATTCTATGCTTTCCCTCCCACATAATGATTTGAAACAACCAATCAAGAGACGTTCTTTTTTTTTCTGATTAACTACAAAGTAATCAATATCAAACAGAAACAATAACTCAGGTTGGTTCAATAATAAAGTTTTGCAATGATTTGTATCACGCAATTTTCAAGAAACGGTAAATGAAGTATAAGCGTAGAGGCTATGCTGTTTGCTGTATATGGCAAAGACATTTTATAATTTTCATATGACCTCATCTACAGTATAATGTAGTATAGTATCGTATAGTATAAGTTTTGGATATGAATAATAGACAAATGAATTAATTGGAGAATGGTTAAAATAAATTGTTTCATGATACTATTGGAAATTACACTGTGGATTAAGAAACTCACAGATAAAATGATTTGAAACGCAACATTTTTGATTCACACTTAAAAGAATAATTATCAAAATATAAGTAATTTAAATACATCATTTCAACTTCAAAGTAAAAGTAAAAGAATGTACTCATACAAAATGTACTCATATAAAATAAAATATCATAAGGAATTCTTTCCTTTAATTTTATTATAAACATGGCCTTTTAAAATATATTAAATATTTAAAAATTTATCAAAATAATATTTTTTTAATCAGAGAAAAAAGATGACAGACAAGATTTAATTTTTAGATGAAGAAAGTTACGATTTCATTGAAATTTAAACAAGAAAGCTTTTCTTTCTACGAGTTAATCATTTTCGTCATAATTTCAGGGGGTAAAAAAAATTATTTAATTTTTAATCAAAGTTTCAAATTTTTAATATATTTTGTTAGATGATAATTTGACTGATGATAGACAATAATTTGACAAGCGTTCATATATAATCACATTCTATGTTAATATGAAGACTGCCATTATTTAGTTATGCATATTTTTTTACTGCCGAGACTGCAACAGTAGAACTTAAGGGTTTTATTTTGCAAAATAAAAAAAATTCGCAGAATTTAACAAATAATTAATGTTCTTCAAGGAATATTTAGAATGCAAATGAACGCTGCATAAATAATCAAGTTAAATATTGCAGAAGTTTCATGTAATAAACTGAAAAAAAATATTCAACTTTCAAAGATGCACCTTAAATAAGATTGAACCGACATTTATTTCTAGCTTCGCTAATAATGGTTACAACATAATGGCATCATTGCCATAATAATGATATAACATAGTCTTTCCAACGAAAACAGTGTTTGAAATCTAACACTTATTCAATATGTTTCCTTTGTCTGGATTTAATTGCGTGGAAAACTTCTAAGATAATGCTATTCTCCACACTAGTGAGCATATTTTCAATTTTAAAGTACAAGTCGCTTTCTTATTTTTCCTACAGCCATAAAAACTTTTATTATCCGTGGCGCCTTGGGCTATAAAAGGCGAGTCTTTTGAAAAACTTCGACATTTTTTTTCCTCTTCTTCCTAGTTTATGAACTGTAGTTTTGTGTTATAACGCAGAGAAGTATCTAATTATGAGAGGTCTTCTGAAGTTATGGTGTAATTTGGATAGGAATTGTTTGTATATTGTGCCGTTTATAGTACCGGGTGATTTGATGCTATCTTTTTTCTTTTTTTACTTTTTGTCTTCTTCTTCCATTTCTTCTAAGGTCGTACAGTAAATCAGAGTGATGATTAATAATAACCGAAGTAACAGTAAAAACGTCATCCATGTACTTGATTTAGATTCTCGTAAGAATTATTGTACAGGAAGGTAAATGTTTTCCCTCTCATAAAACGCGGAAATTGAGTTTACTCTCCTTAAAATGACTTGGAGGAATTATTTCTAAATTTATAAATTTCAGCAATTTGTGGAATGTCTGGATTTTCTCAACAGCAAATAAATAATATACGGCCCATATAATTTGACTATGAATACGTACATGATTGCTTTAGTAATTTTATTTCCCAAGTAACTCTTTCGTGAAACTATTACATATTGTATTTGGCAGGAAAACTTTCCATGTTACTTAGTGATTTCTACAAATAATACATGTCAAACTTTACTCATCTAATTATTTGTACAAATGATATGTGATATGTCTTCTGTGATATGTCTTCATATGTGTGATATGTCTTCTGTGATATGTCTTCATATGTGTGATATGTCTTCATCATACAAATGATATGTCTTCATTGTATTGTTGATATTACACTAAATTTTGAGTTGATTTTCGAGAATAAATTAATAATGATTTGTGGAAATATTTTGTATTCAGATACATCTTTTTAATGTAAACATGTAAATCACATTGTTTTCAATTAAATTACAAAAAATTATTATTTTAATAAAATTAATTTATGTCGTTTGCAAATGAGTGATAAATGTCTAATGTCTTTTTAAAGGGAAATAAGAAAGAGTTTTTTTTTTTCCAATTTAAACAAATCAAGCGACTGTTTAAATAAATGCATCTAATAAACGAAAACGAATGAGATTTTGAGAAGAGTTTTTTAATTTTTGAGAAGAGTTTTTTAATTTTTGAGAAGAGTTTTTTTCCCCCAAGTTAAACAAATCAAGCGATTGTTTAAATACTATGCATTTAATAAACGTAAGCGAATGAGATTTTGAATTTTAAAATAACTTTTAACAGATTATTAGAACTTATTGATCTCAATTAGTTCAATATGAAAAATTTATGTTTTAAAAGATAATATTTAATCGGTAATTTTTTTTATTTTGATAGTAAGTATGAAAATACTTTTTTTACAGAAATTAAATTCATATTTAATTTAATATGAATTGAAAACTAAATTTTGCAAAAAAAAAAAAAGAATTTTGATAGAAACATAAAAACTTTATCTATCGATAATACTAAATAATTAGAAAACAACACATTAAGAACATTAAAATGAATTTGAACTAAGAATCCATGCACATATAAATTTCGTAGAGGTTCTCAAATTGTGAGTCATGCTCACACTACTTAAGGAGGCAGCAAAGTTTAAACGTTTGAGAACCACTGCCTTCGTGTTTTCAGAGAAAAAGTTTGAAAAATATTCATAAAACGCATTACACTAATATATCTGAAAATTAAATAAAATTTTTCAATTCCTTTTACAATATTACAAAAAAATTAATAAAACATTAAATCAAAACAACAAACGGTTTTATTTGAAGTTTTAAAGTCCAAATGTATTTCAGTTTATAATTCAACAGTAATTATAATTATATCCTGTTTTTAAAATGATTAGTTCAGTTAAACCAAACAATTGGTTAAGGGTAAAACGCTAAAGAACTATTGCATGAGAACAATAATTTGTATTACATGTTGTCACGTTTTAAGCTGATGGTTAAGTTCGTTTATTGAAATAGGCATATTTTTATAACTATGTTAAACAATACAAAGAATAATTATGAGTTTATTTTTGTCTAATAAAAACCATCTGCTCTTTAACTGCACAGAATTCGATAATCTCGCCAAAAATCGATTTTTAAGGTTATGAAAAACAACACTGAAGTTTATAGTAATTGCAAATCTCAAAAAGCTTTAATCGATATCGACTATGGAAACAAGAGTAGACGAAACAAGCCAAAAATAGGCAGATGTTTTTTCTTTTTTTTCTTCTTCTTCTTCTTCTTTTCTTTACTTTTTTCTTTTTTGCTGTCTCTTATTGAACTTTATAACGTGGACACACACTCCTCATGACTATATCGGAAAGTAAACAATATAGTCCACCTATAAAATAAAATAACGGAAGGCAAGATCGTAAAAGCAGGTGGCGGGACCTACGTATCTCCATAAAAGTTACCTAGAATGAAGGCTATTTAGAAAAGCAAATATTCGAAGGGATATAGCACTTTTTTGGGGGTGGAAATGCGGATTTTACGGCAGTGATTTTTGTTTCTAATAGTTTCAGATCAGTGATATTTTCTGAACTAGGGTGGTACAGGAGCAGCAAGCAAATGGGCTAACCCTAAACGATGAGAATTTAGCTACTTTTTGCCATAAATTTGTACATTAAAGTAGCAATAATTCTCGATGTGCTATAGCCAAGCAGAAGCAATTTTAAGCATAGTTCCTGTTGCTGAAACCATTACTTTAAATAAGATTTTCAATTCTATTTCTTTTAAAAGAAATCAAGAGACATTCGCTAGAAAAATGCTCTAGATTACTTTTCTGCTTTCAAAAGCACTGTAGTTGATCTGATTTATTACATAGCTATTCTGGGAAATGGACCAAAAGTACGAATATGATTGATGGTAAGAATTTAAATTGATTTAAATGCCGGAAATAAGAAATTCTAAGTTTTTCCAAGATATAAACAATTACTGAAAATGGTGGGGAAACATAATAGGAGAGAAAATTATCGGCGTTTATCAGAGGAAATATTTTGCTTTCTTGCAAAATAATTTCATTGGAAAATATTCTTTTACTTTGTGTTTCTTATTTCTAAGAGCAATTTTGAATGCATTCTTTAAAGATTGAAAAAGAAATAATGATATAGATTTATTCAAAACAAACTTGCGGATTTCTGAAAATCGTTTTAAGGTAACAATAATACCAACACAGAATTGAATACTTATTTTGTACGAACAAAATCGAGAATAAACATAATAATTTTGCAGGTGTAAGTTTATTTTCCTTTTTCGAAGACTAAAAATTCAATTCTTTGAAATGACGTCAAATATTTCATTATGACAACAATATTTCTTTCGGATTTTTTTTTAACACAAAATTGATTTTGATTTACACAATTTAAAAGAAATGTCTTTGTTATTGCAAATATTGAAGATATTACATAAAATAATATAACTTCAACGTTAATGTAAGTTGATTTTCAATTTTTAAAATAAAATCATAACAACATAAACTATATTAGTTTCTTTGCATTGGGGTTACATAAAAAATATAGTACATATCTCAAAATTCTTTCAACAAATATTTCATTTTGATCATTTATTGTTTGATGGTTCAAATGTCCATGATTGAATTGAAAGTGAGCAGAATGAACTTTCATCGGTTCTGAAAGTATTAGTTTTAAAGGAAGGAAAGAAGTTCTTTATTAAAAATTAGCAAATTCTCAGAAAATAATTGATAGTATTAAAAATTAACTAATATTTAAAAAACTTTTGAACCTTTATTTGATAACGTCTTTAATCTAACGTTACATTTTACAATAATTTCTTTAAAAAAAAGTATTAGTAATAGAGAGCTCTTGCTTCACATATTAAGTGAACTGATTAACGCCTCACGATGAATCCCCAAGTTTAGAATCCTCAGTTACATAAATGCACACGTAATGAGGAATAAAAATGGAATCCATGTAATGGTACGCCAAAGCTCTATAATGAATTAGAAATTAAAATATTATACTAGCCTAAAATATATAGCGATAAAAATTATTGATCACTAATGCAAAATATTATTTAATTTTAGTCTTTGCCGTTGTTAACAATAGCTTAATTTTATATTATTGGATTTTATTAGTCTTTTCTTAAAGTAGGAATAAAATGAATTAAAAATATTAATATATTATTTTTAAAAATTCTTCCAAATACGTATTCCCAAGATTCAAAACTTGGAGATCATATGGATTATAAAATATTAATTATTATTTTCTAAATTGAATAGGACGAACAAACACAAAATATATTTTTATAAATCGACTCATTCTAATAGACTTTAAAAAAACAAAACTGACTATCGTGCAATGAAAATTTAAATATCGCAGCATGTATACCAAATTCTGTAACATTCAAATAAAGGCAACTATTTTCGTAAGTAAAAGTATACATTAGGTTAACTTGATAAGCCGACTAAGAACTCCAAATAACATCATACAGTAAAATAAAATTTAAATACCGCAGCATGCATACCAAATTCTATAACATTCAAATAAAGGCAACGATTTCCGGAAGTAAAAAATACAATAGGTTAACTTGATAAGCCGACTAAGAACTCCAAATAACATCACACAGTAAAATAAAATTTAAATATCGCAACATGCATACCAAATTCTGTAACATTCAAATAAAGGCAACGATTTTCGGAAGTAAAAATATACAATAGGTTCACTTGATAAGATAACTAAGAACTCCAAATAACATCATACAGTAAAATAAAATTTAAATATCGCAGCATGCATACCAAATTCTGTGACATTCAAATAAAGGCAACGATTTCCGGAAGTAAAAAATACGATAGGTTTACTTGATAAGCCGACTAAGAAATCCAAATAACATCACACAGTAAAATAAAATTTAAATATCGCAACATGCATACTAAATTCTGTAACATTCAAATAAAGGCAACTATTTTCTTAAGTAAAAGTATACACTAGGTTAACTTGATAAGCCGACTTAGAACTCCAAATAACATCATACAGTAAAATAAAATTTAAATACCGCAGCATGCATACCAAATTCTGTAACATTCAAATAAAGGCAACGATTTCCGGAAGTAAAAATATACAATAGGTTAACTTGATAAGCCGACTAAGAACTCCAAATAACATCACACAGTAAAATAAAATTTAAATACCGCAGCATGCATACCAAATTCTGTAACATTCAAATAAAGGCAACGATTTCCGGAAGTAAAAAATACAATAGGTTAACTTGATAAGCCGACTTAGAACTCCAAATAACATCATAGAGTAAAATAAAATTTAAATACCGCAGCATGCATACCAAATTCTGTAACATTCAAATAAAGGCAACGATTTCCGGTAAAATAAAATTTAAATACCGCAGCATGCATACCAAATTCTGTAACAAGATTTCCGGAAGTAAAAATATACAATAGGTTAACTTGATAAGCCGACTAAGAACTCCAAATAACATCACACAGTAAAATAAAATTTAAATATCGCAACATGCATACCAAATTCTGTAACATTCAAATAAAGGCAACGATTTTCGGAAGTAAAAATATACAATAGGTTTACTTGATAAGATAACTAAGAACTCCAAATAACATCATAGAGTAAAATAAAATTTAAATACCGCAGCATGCATACCAAATTCTGTAACATTCAAATAAGGGCAACGATTTCCGGAAGTAAAAAATACAGTAGGTTTATTTGATAAGCCAACTAAGAACTCCAAATAGCATCATACAGTAAAATAAAATTTAAATATCGCCGCATGCATATCAAATTCTATAGCATTCAAATAAAGGCAACAATCTTCGTAAGTAAAAGTATACAATAAGTTCACTTGATGAAAATTTAAATATCGCAGCATGTATACCAAATTCTGTAACATTCAAATAAAAGCAACAATTTTCGTAAGTAAAAGTATACAATAAGTTCACTTGATAAGCCGACTAAGAAATCCAAATAACAACACACAGTAAAATAAAATTTAAATATCGCAACATGCAGACCAAATTTTGTGACATTCAAATAAAGGCAACGATTTTCGGAAGTAAAAATATACAATAGGTTTACTTGATAAGCCAACTAAGAACTCCAAATAACATCATACAGTAAAATAAAATTTAAATATCGCAGCAAGCATACCAAATTCTGTAACATTCAAATAAAGGCAACAACTTTCGGAAGTAAAAATATACAATAAGTTCACTTGATAAGCCGACTAAGAATTCCAAATAACATCATACAGTGCCATTTAGGAATTACATACAATAAAAGGACGCTTGAAGGAATCGGGAAAATCGAAATCCTTTTACTTTCGGGATAAGAAATATTAAGTAATTTCCGAAAGCGAAAATGTACCATCTGATAAGCTGAATTAAGTAAAGCATTAACATTTCTGACACGCATAACCTAGTCATTAGAAAGAGGGGAGATAGGGTAGTCAAATAAATACTTTTTTCGCGACTCAAACATGGTATGGGAAGAAAAAATTCTAGCCTAATCATAGATACCACATAAAACAGCTGAAACAGCAAAAGCCCGTAAAAGTATTTGGACTAAGTTTTGCTTTTGTTCTGTTTTTGGATAAAACAAATTTCAATAAAAGAAGGAAAAAAAGAAGAGATTATCTTTCCTTTTTCGAATTCCCAGACAGAAATTCGAGATAGTAGTTGTCCAAATGAGATCAGGAACTTTCTCAGTAACGTTTCTGTCATCTCTCTGGAGATAGAGAATTGCATCAAAGCTTAATCTAAGATGAAGATGAAGCTTGGATTGTATCGGAAACTACAAGAAGTCCTCTTTTCAAACTTCTGAAAAACTCACGATGGATGAGATACAAAAAGGGCTTAGATGAGATCTCTTTTTTTTTTTTTACCCGTCAGAAGGTGTCTTGTGGTACAAGTGGAATTCATTCAATTTTTAGTTGTGAATTGAACTTGGGATAAAATAAAGAAAGACATCGTATCGATTGTATATCGGATAACTTATCTGTCATGAAAACAGTATATAATTCAAAATGGATTAGAAAGAGTAAATAAGACAACATTTTAAAAATAAAGCAGTCACGAATAGGAAACAAAAATATAGAGCTTCAATATTGACTTTTAAGCTTTTTAAAATCACAAATCGGGTTGACTGTTAAACCAACATTGCTAGAATTTTGTACCAAACATTATTTCTTTTCGTTTTCCAACGAAAAACACAAAAGTGCATTTTACCAATAAGGAAGAAAGTTATTGTCTAAATAAAGTATTTATAATATAATTTAGCTTATTTTATGAAACAATTTTAAATGCATATTTTAAATATTCTTTTTAAAAAATTACTTTTTTGATGTTAGTAAGAAAAGTAGCGATACATAAAAGCCAATAAATTCGAATTTTTAAATTCATTTTGAAAGATTGGGAATTTAAATAGTCAGAAAAACATATAATATTTGAATTTTATTCTTATTACATAAAAATAATTTCAGTATCAAGAAATACTAAAAATCGACGGTCTTTTAGCTTTCGGGATAAATGCAATTAACCACTTTCTACTAATTAGAAAAGTTATTGATTAATGAAACAAACATTACAATATCAAGCATTTAAACGACCTTGATATGCATAGTAGCTTTTATATGACATGTATCTGAAGAAGATTCTTTTGAGTGTATGATGGAATATAAATTGAATTGTTCATTATGCACTATTAAATGGCAACCAAACAATAACCGCTGAACTTTACTTCTGAGATAAGACACTTAAAAGGACTTTTGCGCGAAAATGATCTTCATTCATAAACAGAAAAGGAACGATTCTGCAATATGACAATACCAAACCCCACATTGCAAGAGTAACTTATATCTCCTAGAAAATTTATGGCCAATTGGCTAGCGTAGTTCAGAATCCACGTTAAGCTGTAGGTCTAATTAGCCTAAAGTGTGCACAAGATGACTGTAGAGTGACAAATCAAACACAAACCTAGAAAATTTAGTTGAAAAATTATGCTTCCCTCGGCATATTTTTCTGACTTTGCTCCAACAGATTATCATTATTTTTTTTGGAAACTTACAGAAAAATTACTTACAGGCTGAAATTAAGATAGATGCTTAATTCCAAGGGAACACTAAATGAATTTTATATTAAAAATTTTGGTGGAAAAATTGGAAGATATCATATAAAATAATAGTGACTATGCGAATGATTAAAAAAAAATATTTTTGACTAAGGTTTCAGCTTTTATATCACATAGAAAAATTGGACAGAATTTTCATTAGAATCTACTACTATTCAAATAAAAATAATTTCACATTTTTTAATTAGAAAAGTTAGTTGGAAAATTATGTTTCGCCTACCACATTTTTCTGACCTTGTTCCAACAGATGATAATTTTTTTTGGAAATTTACAGAATCATTTTGAAGCACTTAGGCTGACTTCAAGACAAGAAGCTGAAATTAAGCTAGATTCTTATTCCAAGGAAAAACTAAATGAATTTTATATAAAAAAATCTGATAAGATTGGAAAATGTCATTTAAAAGAATGGTGACTATGTTAATGATTAAATAAATATATATTTGACTAAGGTTTCAGTTTTATATCATAAAGAAAAACGGACAGAGTTTTCATTACAACCAAATATTATTCTAATAAAAATAATTTAACATAATTAGAAATATCATGAACTAAAAATGTTAATTTATTTGCAAATGTAAAAATGGTTGTTTGACTAAACTGGTCAGAAACATAATAAAATTTTAAGAAACTTTTTAATAAAAACCTAAAAGTACAAAATGTTCATAGTTGAATAAAATGTACTTAATAAGATAAAAGAATTTTAATTGCTTATAAACTCAATAAAATAAATTTTAAATTTATACTAATATTATTTATAAGCAATAAATGAATAGGAAATAATTAATTTAGAATCAGGAATTAAAATATTAATTAAAAATAATTTCAATAGACTTGCTTGAAATAATCAATAACAAAATATTATATTATGTACGCAACAAAACGTGAAAATAACATATAATGTTCAAAGTGAAAATATGATAATAATGATCGTGAAAATAACATAATAATGCTCGGGAAAATAACGAAACAATAATGTTTAACGTGAAAATAACAAAACAATAATGTTCAATGTGAAAATAACATAGCAATAATGTTCAACGTGAAAATAACATAACAATACTCGTGAAAATAACAAAACAATAATCTTCAACGTGAAAATAACATATGTTATTTATTAAAATGAAGATAAAAGAACAAGGAAAATAAAACAAATATCGATAGAATAATTAACAGTAATCAATTTCGCAACAGATAAAAAATTAGTTTGCAATCACAAAATTAAAATTAAAACACAATCACAAAAGAAAAATTAAATTTTAAAGTAAAAAAAGTACTTTACGTCTTTCGACGGGCAAGAAATCTGTTTAACAAAGAATTGCTTTCTTTGTGGAATATTAATTTGGTTCATGTATTGTTTTTTAAAAGGTACCGGCAAAAAGCAGTATAATTTCTACCGTTTTTTTTTCGCAGTTTACGTAATTAATGACAGAGTAAATTACCTAAAATTGAATTATTCATTTTGAATACTTAAAAAAAGTACAAAAAAGTTTATATTAACGCTTTTTCATTATCTTTTAAAAAGAAAAAAAAAGTTGTTTTTTTATGGTATTTCGAATGAATTTTTGTTCAAGGAAAAAAACAATGTTCTTAGTTTTTTTACAAAATATATTTTGAAACTTGATCAATGCCAAAGCATTTAATTTTGGTATAATTACATTTTAATGAAATGAAAGAAAAAACTGTGCTCTTAAATTAGTTTAAAAACCTATTTAAAATTATATTTATTAGCAAGTGCGCCCCAAATAATTCTTTGCAGATTTAACTTATTATTCTTAAAAAACTGTGTTCAAAATTAGACTGAAACGACAGATAATTATTTGGAAAAAGAAATTATGAAGTGTAATTTATCAAGATTAATTAATGTTAATTATGTATTTTTACTAATTAGTTAAAAACTTTTTTTTCTGCATTGGTATTTAACAAATGAGCTATCTATAGGGTATTATTTATATAAAATTTAAAAAAATTCTGCCATAAAAATTTTAGAGAACTATTAAAAAGTGCTTAATAAAATTAGAATTAATTTTTGTAATTTATTTCACAAAGCATATTTTTGTATTAGTTTGGTTTGGTTTGGTTTGTCGCTCTACGGCCATTTTGTGCACACTTTGTATTTTTGTATTAGAACTTGGTAGCTAAATATGATAGATAAATCGGAATACTTGGTCGAATATCTTCTGAAATTATGACTGAAACGACAGATGATTATTTAAAAAATTATAAATTGTAATTTATCAAGATTAATATGAAAATTTATGTATTTTTACTAACTAGTTAAAAATCTTTTTTTTTCTGTATTGGTATTTAATACACAATTGATCTATAATGTATTATTTATATAAAATTTAAATAAATTCTGCAAATAATTCTTTTCTATAAAAATTTTAGAGAACTTTTAAATAGTGTCTAATAAAACTGGAATTAATTTTTGTGATTTATTTCACAAAGCATATTTTTGTAATAGTTTGGTTTGGTTTGGTTTGTCTCTCTACGGTCATTTTGCGCACACTTTGGGCTAATTAGACCTATTAATATTTAGTCGAATATCTTTATGAAATTATCGGAGAAAGTTAACTAATTTATATTTATATGAATTTGAAGTTAAAAGTCATTAATATCCAGAGTACATAATTTTAAAATTGCATCATCATCCATAGAATTGAAGCAAAATGAATCTTCTTCAATATCATTTAAAATTTTTCACGATTCTTAAATAAAGTTATTACTTCCGTTCAGTAAAGATTGGTAAAAAAAATTGCCAAATATTTAATTAAACCCACACATGAAATTAACAGGGGACAAAATGGTTACATAAATGAAGAAATTTTTTAAATAGGGACTTGAAATATTTAAATAAATACATAATTCAAAAGATTAAGGATAAACTATGTACAACCCTTTACTTTAAATACACTCTTATATCAAAAGTTTTCTAAAATGTCACAAGAAATTTGCAATTTCTACTGAACTGTTTAAATTCTTACAAGAAATTGAATAAAAATTTGTTTTCATTGTCAAGCATTTTTAATGTACCAGTTATAAAGCCTTTTTGTGTTTAATTATTTTAATCAGAATAATTATATATATTTATTAACAATGATTAATATTTGTAATAAAAACAATAATGTTCAAATGCTTCATGAAAAATGAAATTATGAAAACTAGTATTTTCATATCTGAAATTAGAGCAAAATAAAATTTAGCCTAAAAATAATGATCGGACATTTTCTCCTCTCTAAAAAAAATTAGACAATGTAATTGAACATATATTTCATATAAAATTCAAGTTATTAAAAATAATTTAGTTTCATAGAATTATTATGGCAGATCTATGAAAGAATCTGTCATAAAATAACAGCCTTTTATGGCTAAAAATAACTTGATTCTAAATAAGAAACAATGTAATTCAAATATATGCTGTGTAACCCAGGGAACAAAATGATTACATAAATGAAGAAATTTCGCGTCTTAAATAGGGACTTGAAATATTTAAATAAATACATAATTCAAAAGATTACGGAGAAATTATGTACAATCCTCTGCTTTAAATACACTCTTACATCAGAATTTTTCTGAAATGTCAAAAGAAAAAAAAGTAAACGAAACAAAAGAACTCTTCAGAAACGCTGAAAGATTTTTGCGACAAACAAGTGCTAGCAGTACAACAAAAGAGTTCTAATCCACTCACAATACAAAACATATTTTTAACTCGTTAAGTCAGAGAAAAAGCGGACAAAAGGCTCATTATTGGTAGAAAAAAAAAAAAAAAAAAAAAAAAGAAAAGTTGGAAAAATAAACTGCACAAGTGAAAATTTTTTCAAAAACACCAGAGCGATGTTTAGAGAGTTTGAAAACGAACGCTGCACAAAAAACTCATTACCAACATTCGACTGAATACTTTTTTTTTTTTTACGATACATAACAAAGCGGTGGATGCTAAGGATAATAAGAAAGAAATAGGACGAAAAAAAAATGTCACACACAAAAAAAAACAACTAAAATAACAACGGAAAGAGTTAAATAATGCTAATATTTTTTGTGTCCTTGTCTGTATAACATTTTTAATGCTGATCTTTTCATTTCATTTCCATATCTTCTTATTACCCCGCCCCTCCCCATTCCGGGGGAAAAATAACGAACTGAAAAAAATCAAGGTTATAAAAATTATGAAAATATCATTAGTTCCGATTTTTTATTAGCTTTATTAAAGAAAAGAAAAATCCAATTCTATCATTTTCCTGAGGCATGGATCAGAGAAGGAGGGCAAAAAAGAAACCAAACAAAACTAAATTCTGTTGTACTTCCTTTGCAAAAAAATAGTAGAATCAGTTTAATTGTAACTAACTAAGCACATATACACGGAGATTATATTTAATCGACAGAAATATTTATGTTTCAAAAAATACCAAGGCCAAATTCCATTTGGTATTCTACAAATACAATACTGATGGTAATAAAATTTCTAAATGCTGAATATGGTATCTATTTCAAAATAGATATAGAAAACAATTATTATGATGGTAAACATACAAAAATGAAATCGACGTGCCTAATAAAAATAAAAGATTGTATGATTTTACTGCATACACGGAAATTATATTTAATCGAAAGAAATATTTATGTTTCAAAAAATACCAAGACCAAATTCCATTTGGAATTCTACAAACACAATACTGATAGTAATAAAATTTCTAAATGTTAAATATGAAATTTATTTCAGAATTGACATAGAAAACAATTATTATGATGGTAAACATACTTAAATGAAATCGACGTGCTGAAAAAATAAAAGGTAGATTCAAAATTGTGTGAATTTACTGCATACACAAACTTTAAAATCTTATGTAAGGTTTAAAGAAGAGAACAAAAAGCTGCGAAAATTCCCAAAGAAGACGAATACAGTCTCATTTCTTTCTGGGGCAAAAATCTGGCAAAATATTGAATACATTTTTAACTCTTTAGGGAATCTTCGGAGAATCTAGTCCGAATAAATGGGAACAATGCTTTATTTAATACTATCAAGACGCTTTATCATGGAGAAGGCCGAAAAACCAGACACACACACACACAAAAAATGGTAACGCAAAGCATCTCACACAATGCGTTATAAAAATTGAAGCTTATGAAACGGCGTTGTAACAAGTAAAAGATTTCCCTGAAGAAACTGCAGGAAAAACAATTTACGCTATCCACCTGCTATGGGAGTAGGTAAAGAACAACAAAATAAAGTAGGAAGCAGCAACAACAACAACAAAAAAAAGAAAATAAATAAAGAAAGAAACACGACCGTCCACAATGATAGCGTTGCCAGATATTCTTTCAAAAAACAACCGTAACAAAAACAGTCGATTCGAAGTGAAGCAAGGGGTAGCCTAGCTATGTTTCTTCTTTTAACACAGTAGAACATACTAGTATTCAATGGAAAAAAAAAAGTTTCTTGGGGTTTTTTGATAATGAGATTGACCGACCAAAAGAGTAATTGTGTTACGAAGTAGGTGTTTCGTATGAAAGTGAAGAAGGTAAGCGTAGATAATTTTATGGCCATATTTCCTTTATGTTCTTTAACAAGTTTTATGCAGTATGGAAGCACACAAATTTGAAGATACCTCTTCCTATAACAGGCTTATCTGTGTGGAAAAGGCTCTTCAGGCTGCTAGTTTTGTTGAGCCATTTTCTTTTTCTTCTAGCCATAAACTCAACTCGTTTCTGGCTGCATATTCCATACAAAATTACTACTTCACTCTTTCCATATTTTTTATTCGCTGAAAACATGTGTTATGCATAGGCTAAATAATTCAATTCGGGTATGTAAATATTCCGAGGAAATTGTCTTACAACAAAAGAATTCTGGAGAAATTTGAATAGCACTTTTACTTTAAATTGACCTACAAAAAAAGAAATGGAACTGTGCCACCAAAGTGAGAAGCAGAATGTGTTTTCAGGTGCTTTCAATTTGGAGGCAATTAATAAAAGCAATTAAAATAACAAAGTCTTGGCAATTGTTGGAACCTACTAAGGTGAAATTACAAATAAGTGTTTGCAAGTTTGAAAGTAAACTTTATATAATTTTAAGTGTCTTTGCATTTTTATTCAAACTCTAAGTGGTTAACTTTTAATAAAAAAATATCTACACATTAAAAGTGGCATTGTTGTTTCAAACAAGAGATTATTTTTAACTTTTTGAAACCAAAATTACAGTTTAACTAATTTTATTAACTAAAGTATGGTTAATCTAATACTAATAAGAAAATTAAGTCATAATACAAATAAAATATGTTTATCCAAAATGTTTATTAAAATAACTAATTTTTAAGAACGTATTTATTTATAACAGAAAATTGCATTTCATTTTCATATAGTAAAGTAGATTATTTACTAATCCTATAACTAAATGAATACACATGCTATTAAACAGATTAAAAGTTACGGCTAAAAATAAATAACAATTCATAAAAAACTCCATAAATTTTTTAAAAATAATTTCAATACCGAATTGCATATTAGTTACACCACATAACGCAATAAATTAACATAAAAAAGAAAGAATAATTCATGGAAATATTCAACCATATTTTCTAGTTTCAATCATATTTCATATTTCACCACTCAACCATGTTTCTATATTCAACCATATTTTCTAGTGTCAACCTTATTTCATATTGACCATTTCATATTTCATCATTTAACTATATTTCATATTTCATCATTTAACTATATTTCATATTTCATCATTTAGCCATATTTCATATTGATCATTTCATATTTCATCATTTAACCATATTTCATATTTCATCATTTAACCATATTTCATATTTCATCATTTAACCATATTTCATATTTCATCATTTAACCATATTTCATATTGATATTTCATATTTCATCATTTAACCATATATAGTTCAACCTTATTTCATATTGACCATTTCATATTTCATCATTTAACCATATTTTCTAGTGTCAACCTTATTTCATATTGACCATTTCATATTTCATCATTTAACCATATTTTCTAGTGTCAACCTTATTTCATATTGACCATTTCATATTTCATCATTTAACCATATTTCATATTTCATCATTTAACCATATTTCATATTTCATCCTTTAACCATATTTCATATTTCATCATTTAACCATATTTCATATTGACCATTTCATATTTCATCATTTAACCATATTTCATATTTCATCATTTAACCATATTTCATATTTCATCATTTAACCATATTTCATATTTCATCCTTTAACCATATTTCATATTTCATCATTTAACCATATTTCATATTGACCATTTCATATTTCATCATTTAACCATATTTTCTAGTGTCAACCTTATTTCATATTGACCATTTCATATTTCATCATTTAACCATATTTCATATTTCATCATTTAACCATATTTCATATTTCATCATTTAACCATATTTCATATTGACCATTTCATATTTCATCATTTAACCATATTTCAACCTTATTTCATATTGACCATATTTCATATTTCATCATTTAACCATATTTCATATTTCATCATTTAACCATATTTCATATTTCATCATTTAACCATATTTCATATTGACCATTTCATATTTCATCATTTAACCATATTTTCTAGTGTCACCTTATTTCATATTGACCATTTCATATTTCATCATTTAACCATATTTTCTAGTGTCAACCTTTAACCATATTTCATCATTTTTTCAACCTTATTTCATATTGACCATTTCATATTTCATCATTTAACCATATTTCATATTTCATCATTTAACCATATTTCATCCTTTAACCATATTTCATATTTCATCATTTAACCATATTTCATATTGACCATTTCATATTTCATCATTTAACCATATTTCATATTTCATCATTTAACCATATTTCATATTTCATCATTTAACCATATTTCATATTTCATATTTCATCATTTAACCATATTTCATATTGACCATTTCATATTTCATCATTTAACCATATTTCATATTTCATCCTTTAACCATATTTCATATTTCATCATTTAACCATATTTCATATTGACCATTTCATATTTCATCATTTAACCATATTTCATATTTCATCATTTAACCATATTTCATATTTCATCATTTAACCATTTATCCTTTAACCATATTTCATATTTCATCATTTAACCATATTTCATATTGACCATTTCATATTTCATCATTTAACCATATTTCATATTTCATCATTTAACCATATTTCATATTTCATCATTTAACCATATTTCATATTTCATCCTTTAACCATATTTCATATTTCATCATTTAACCATATTTCATATTGACCACCATATTTCATATTTAACCATATCATTTAACCATATTGACCATTTCATATTTCATCATTTAACCATATTTCATATTTCATCATTTAACCATATTTCATATTTCATCATTTAACCATATTTCATATTGACCATTTCATATTTCATCATTTAACCATATTTTCTAGTGTCAACCTTATTTCATATTGACCATTTCATATTTCATCATTTAACCATATTTTCTAGTGTCAACCTTATTTCATATTGACCATTTCATATTTCATCATTTAACCATATTTTCTAGTGTCAACCTTATTTCATATTGACCATTTCATATTTCATCATTTAACCATATTTCATATTTCATCATTTAACCATATTTCATATTTCATCCTTTAACCATATTTCATATTTCATCATTTAACCATATTTCATATTTCATCCTTTAACCATATTTCATATTTCATCATTTAACCATATTTCATATTTCATCATTTAACCATATTTCATATTGACCATTTCATATTTCATCATTTAACCATATTTTCTAGTGTCAACCTTATTTCATATTGACCATTTCATATTTCATCATTTAACCATATTTTCATCTTTCAACCTTATTTCATATTGACCATTTCATATTTCATCATTTAACCATATTTTCTAGTGTCAACCTTATTTCATATTGACCATTTCATATTTCATCATTTAACCATATTTCATATTTCATCATTTAACCATATTTCATATTTCATCATTTAACCATATTTCATATTTCATCATTTAACCATATTTCATATTTCATCCTTTAACCATATTTCATATTTCATCATTTAACCATATTTCAATTTCATCATTTAACCATATTTCATATTGACCATTTCATATTTCATCATTTAACCATATTTTCTAGTGTCAACCTTATTTCATATTGACCATTTCATATTTCATCATTTAACCATATTTTCTAGTGTCAACCTTATTTCATATTGACCATTTCATATTTCATCATTTAACCATATTTTCTAGTGTCAACCTTATTTCATATTGACCATTTCATATTTCATCATTTAACCATATTTCATATTTCATCATTTAACCATATTTCATATTTCATCATTTAACCATATTTCATATTGACCATTTCATATTTCATCATTTAACCATATTTCATATTCACCATTTCATATTTCCCCATTCAACCATATTTTTAGAATTATTACATTCAAAACAAAAATAAAAAAAGTAATGGAACTTATTTAAAAAAAAATAACGTTAGAAATATACTGAAATAAAATAAGAAATTAATATTATCTGAATCTCACATAAACATAGTTAAAAATGATTCTTACATTTTACTGAAATAGGAAGTTTGCTAGTTTTAAATTTCAGGCTTCTATATTTTCTTTTCACTAGCATAAAATCATTCTGCTGTTTGTACCCCATACGAAACGAGACAGAAAGATTTTTATATGATATGCTGTCATATGATATGACATGAGGATACTTCAAAAGTCATGTCCGACTTACTCCTAGAATAAAATTTCATCGCCGGATAAAGAATATTCAATAAATGGAGTGACTCGTGATTTTGCCTTCATGTTAGAAGAATATAAAAGACTATTTCCCAATAATATAACATATATAAAACTATATTAAATCATATAATATTATATTTGTGGTTTCAGAGTTTTAATAAAAGAGTTGATATACTTCTGATAGTATAAACTATAAAGATATTTGAAGTGTTTTTAGATATTGTTTAATTGTTCATAAGTGGTTTGCAAACAAATTTGTTACTAAACGAGCAATGATTTAAATAATTGCACGTGTTCCATTTCGCATGAATATCTATAACCAAATTAAAGATAGGAATTTGGATTACGAAATAGAAAAAAAAAAATACTAGAATACGATTTTTCTTATGTAAACTGCATCTTAACAAATTTGATAAAACAAACATGGTTAAGAAAATTGTTTTGTATGCAGACTTAAATCCTGACAAAAAATTTTACTCTTGCACTAGAAATAATAAGGATAATAATAAATCAGTAAATAATAATAAATAGGTAAATTTCTTTCTTCTATCAGTCTTATAATATAATTGTTTACAGAGCAAAACTCAAGGAAGAATAATCTAACTTACTAATTAACTATCACAAGTTTAGGATTATATTAGGATTAATTGAAAAACTTATTAGAAGTTAAGCCAAATAAAGAGATTAAATTCATTTTTAGATAAGTGATTAAATTATTGACTTCAAGGAAGAAGATAATCCTCAGTACTTCAAAAATAAAACTATATTTTTTTGTTTTAAATTCAAATTAATTCAATCCAAATCGCGATGAAAGGAATAATTAAGATTGGAAAATTTTCCAAAATGTAGATTTTAAAATATTTTTATTTTAGATCAATTATTTTTATGTAGATTGAAATTTCAGGAAAAATAAATATAAATTTAGTATTATTTCCTTGAAACACTTTTGAAAGAATGATTTTCATGATATATTTGAAAATACAGTATACAAATGATTGCGTTTACTATTTATCATAATGTAATATTAATTATGAAGAATGCCTACAATTCTCACTGAAAATGGAAGGTTTTAAGTATAAACTGTGGTTAAAATAATTATATGTGTAATGCTTTGTTACTTAATGTGATGAAAAAATAACATCTCATTATTCATGTTTTATTTTCTTGTTAAATACTATTGGTTCATATTACAACAATCAATGTGGATAAAATAAGAAACTTGTGCTATAATGAAAATAATTTTAATGTTAGTCAATAAATAAAATCTAAAAACAAAAAATGATATCATTGTTAAATTTCGATAAAATAAAAATGTTTTTATTATGTGCTTTACAACCAACTAATTATTACAAATTATGTGAATACTAATTATTTTGTTAACTACTAATTAGGAACATCAGTGAATATAAAAGGAAAATCATTTACATGGACAAAAAAAAAAAAAAAAAAACTGTCACAGCTCGACATATTTAAATGAAGTATGTTCATTAACACTCAGATGTTAAGAAAGAAGTTTGTTGAAAAATAAATTAATAAAGTAGATAAAAATAAATTATGTCACATTGTACCCAAAATTGGTAATTTTCCAAGTTGGAGACCATGGTTGTCCAACAAAAATATATTTTTCCATTTGAATGTGCAGTAATCACATTTAATACGAATGCATCCTTCACTACCAGCTTAATTATATAATTCTTTGCAAGTTGGCAACCAACCAGGCCATTTAATAAAGAATTACATGGAAGACCCATTTTTAGTCAGTCAAAACAGAAATAACACTAACACTTTTCAACGACTCGATAAAAATTTCTTGTTCTACTTTTATTTTAAATTTCGGTTTTTCGTTTAAAAGTTATATCAAAGCATTTAATTAAGTATTTGTTTTCACTATTAAGGAATCTGTTTAATTTCTACAAATATTTTGCGAAAATATAATAAAAGAAGAAAAAGATACATAAAATAATCTTAATGCAATTCTAATAAAATGTTCAAAGGATAAGATGTAAAAAAATAAACATGCTATCCTAAGATTTTTGTTATATGTTAGTATGTTTATAGCTTATGAATGCCGTAGTAGTTTAAAGTATGTCGTATGTCCTAACAGCGAGATGTAGTTTAGTTCTTTTGAGCCTTTGAGGAGTGTAAGACATAAGATTTCAATCTCAGCTGTCTACTGACTATATAAAATTCAACAGCATTTTTAAAAAAATTGTAAGTCTACGACTTAGAACGACATTTTCAATTATGAATTTCATTTTAAAGAAATAACTTGACTGAATCAAATATTTTTATTCTCACGTAACATTGTAAATATTAGCTTTACAATATCATTTTATTATAACTCCCAACATCAGGAGACGTAAGATAGTATGCGTCAATTTATATAAATATGTATCCTTGTTACATTTGAAGTAACGAATCTTAAGAAATAAGAAATTTCAAATAAAAAAATTGTATTAGGAACTCATTCATTGGTAGAGCTATGGTGGGAAACAATATATTTTATATTCTATAGAGTGTCTTTTTTTTTTTTTATAATTAGATGTCGAGGATATAGAGCTTTTAATAGTGTAGAATAAAAATTTTTAAAGGAATTATTTTATAATTAAAATTAATATTTTAGAGTTAGCTTTCGAGTTATTCAGATAAAAATGGTACTTTAAAAACAAATGATAAGATGTTTAGATAATTAGGTGATCACACTATATATAGTTATTGCTGGAAAACTTAGAGTTGGCTAATTTTAAAGACAGAAACTTTGAATTTTTCAGTAGCATCAAAGCTTCATCACAAATTTCTTAATGAATCAAGCAATAAAGTAACTTTCATTACAGAGTTCTTATAGCAGTCTAATCGTTAGTTATACTGTTAAGTGCAAAATGAAACAAATTGAAATTAAATACATTGTTGTATAAATGGAAAATATTTCTTTAAAGTTTTTTTTGTTTAGATATAAGATATGCAGTTCTATTATATAGCTGTACAGTTTTTCACGATTTGCTTATGATAGCTTAACAATAAATATATTACTACAAAAGTCTGAGATTTTTAATGCAGGACTGAAGTTTATAATTTTAAATGGCTAAAAGCTAAATAGTATTTTTTTATACATCTAAATCTACAGATATCTAGTAGTGTGTAGATTTATAAGATCTGTAGCTTCACACTTTCTAAATTTTTTACATTCCAATCACTTTTTCCGAATGAGAATATTTGAAAGCTCAAAATACATGCTCTGCAATCTGGGAGAGGACATGGATTCCTCCCATCTTCCTTTCTGCCTCTGCACTTATTTCCTCTACTGTGTATGGTCGTTACTGGGTAGCTAAGGCCCTTATGGGCTAAACATGCCTCTATGTGATTTCCTTCGTTTTTCGTTGTTTTTTATATTCCTTGTGTTCTTTTTATTTTATTGCTTATTGCAGCCTGCCATTGCAAATAAAAAATATTTTTTACATAATGAATACTGCTATACAAAATTATAAAAAATTCAAAAAAGAAATTAGGAAAAATATTTCATATAGACTATTTTTATTTCCTTTTTTTTTTTAAGAAAAATCTTTCTCCCCATGCCTTTCATAGTATTCGGTTTGAATCAGTTCATTAATTTCGGCTGCAAATACTTTCAAACAGGGAAAATTATTATACAGCCAGCCACCCTGTATTCATTTCCAGCCTTGTTATCTAAAGCTTTTAGTTAATTTTCATCTACTGTGCTTTAAACACATCCCTTTGTATAGCGTAAGTATCCGTTTTACTGCACTTTCTGCCAATTGAAAACGACACCTCTAAATGCATTGACATGTTACAGTGTCCGAAATTTCCACTTAATGTTGAGGAAACCTCGGTAACCATGGCAACACGCACATGTCTACTAATTTCTTCTGGAGTTTAATTATTCAACACGTCGCGGAGCAATAGCTTTCACTTGAGGAGAGAGAGAGAGCTTTCGAGTTTTAAAAAAGAAAGGATGGAAAAGGAAGAAAAAAGAAATCTCCACATAAGATTTCTTCACCTTATTTTCAATGCGGTGGAAAAGAAATGGCGAAATTTGAATTTCAAAAGTTTAATTCCGTCGCCAGGAACCTATTTCGAATTTCAGCGTTGAACTTTAAACGTCAGGTTTTTTTTATTTGGGGGCCTTTTAGGGAAATAAAAGCCATTCTGTATATATAGCTCCAATATTCTTTTGGGAGTCATATTTTGATTAAAAAGGTTGCTTTTCCGTTATATCGAAGTTAATAATAGAAAGTGGCTGTCAAAAAAAAGGACATCAATATGTGATATGAGCTCAAAGAACAGTAAGAAAAAGCATAAAATAAAATACACATATGTAAGAATATTCCAATACTGAATTCATTTTTTTCAAACATTTTATCTACAAAAAATTGACAGACCTAAAGAAACGATAGACCCAACCACAAACACATGATTTTACTTAAAAATCTATTAAATTTCAGCCAAATTTATTTAGAGGATCTACTTCGAAGTATAGATTTCATTTTAGAGCATATAACTTCTGCTGAAGTTGGATTTATCATTCTGTATGGCATTTGAGTTTTATTTTGAAATTAATATTAGAAAGTGACAGTCAAAAAAAGTACATCGATATGGGAAATGAGCTGAAAGAACAATAAGAAAAATCATTAAATAAAAAATTAGGAGAAATTAAATTAATGAATTAATAACATTTTACATCGCACCCATATGTAAGAATATCCCAATACTGAATACATTTTTCAAACATTTTATCTACAAAAGAACCCCAAAAAGATTTATAGGCATAAAGAAATGAGAGCTCTATAAGACCCAACCACAGACACATGATTTTACTTAAAAATCTATTAAATCTCAGTAAAATTTATTTAGACGATCTACTTTGAAGTTTAGATTTCATTTTAGAACATATAACTTCTGAACGAAGTTGGATTTATTATTCTGTATGGTATTTGAGTTTTGTCAAGCATAAAAGATAAGTCGGTAAGAATATTTCATTGTCGATCGCTTCAAGCTAATAGAACCACACCACCAATTCCAATACTTAAATCTGTTACTCCCAACTGAATAGTATTGATTCTTCCACATAAAGTTAAGCAAATTAATCCTGATTCACAGAATGATATTGATTTCATTTAGAAGTCTCATTTCGAAATAAGACAGAGGCCTCAAGGGCTGTTGAGAAACATAAAGCCTATATAATATTGGTGTTTTCAAAGCTCAATTCATAGATGGCATGTCTAGAAGTCAGACATTCCATGTCAAGCAGATATAAGGCAGAAGACTATTTAAATTGATAACATCTTGTCTTAACTTATAATATCTGATACAATATTACTGTTATTAATACGACGGAACTTAATTTTTTAATATTAAATATCTTAGCGAAGTCATAATTAAAGTAAAGGACCATAATTGATAACGATACCTTTAATCGGTATATAGTACCTAATGATCTTGATGATTTTTAATTTCCGAAACTAGTGACTTTCAGGAAAATACACGTTATTAAAAGATTCGGAGAATTATGACTCTACCTTGATTTAAGATTAGTAAATGAAATTAAATGATAGGAGGTGCGAAATATTCGTCCCAACCCTATTTCTTGACCTGAGGCTATACATTCTTGATGGCACATTTTTTTTACAGAACAGGCGTTGTCCAGAGTATATCAAGGAGAGCATAAAACACTAAATTTAATTTTCTACAAACTTCACCCCGTTCCTAAAGCTGTATACCCATTACCGGTTAGAAAGATGAGGGTGGAACATCTGTGGGCCTTGTGTATACCACAAATAGCTCACCCACAGATGTTGAGTGGATGACAGTAGCTTATGGGAGGAATTTTAAGTGCATTTGAGTGTCACATGGAGTAAAATTCTGAACCCTATCACCAGATGATCTTACTATTGATGCAAGATGCCTTTCACATATTGTCACAACCACCATCGAGTCATCTCGTTTCTGAAAACTTGAAAACAGTGTGTACAGTAAAATGGCAAGCGGATTCGAACTTAATACTCTTGCACTCTAGATGCTCACGTTGCCACTGGGCCATGAGTCTCGCACACTACACTTACTAGGGAGTAACGGAATTTGAGTTCCCGGATAATATTTTAGAGAAAGAAGGATTTCCACCGGACACTAAATCTGGGGCCTGAATGGCCGAATGTCTGGCGCCACAGGTTTCGGGTTTGAGGCCCGGCGGGGAAATGGATGTTTGTAGTGGTTCGGAATCCTCTTTAAGCCGTAGGTTCCGGTCTCATATGACACAAAGCGTTACAGGGCCCAATCGGACTTCACACCCACATCATTCCCAAACTCTATATGGGCAACTCAGCTCTAGGCACAGTGATGTGGTGTAGTAGTAGTAGTAGTAGTAGTAGGATACAAAATCTCGGGTCGAGAACGCCAACCAATAGAAGTGTTAGTTCATGTTCACTCAGGCTTCCCATTGGTTGGCGTTCTATAGAGTGACATTTTAATCTCTGATGAAAACCGACTTAAAAGAATTCACTGTAATGAGAAAACCGGAAAACTCAACTGTTCTCAGTGTCAGTTTGGCACAATTTCTACGCATTTTCATTATTTTGCGTAATGAGAATAGAATTTTCGTTCAGTTGTACAGTAGTACGCGTGCTCTAGTACCTGAATGAAGCAGGATTTAAAATATTTAACAGTACTAATTTAGCACTGTGTAAGTTAAAAAAAAAGGTTAATAAATAATCATTTTAATATTAATTTGAGGATCAATTACAATAGCATTATAAAATAAAAATGATTTTAGTTATAAATGAATATTGAAAAAAATAAATTTTTATTTAAACATTACCGGACATATGAAAAATATTGGTTCACCATGTCTGTTTTTTATCTAAAAATAAAATAGCTGGTATGTTATGTATGTGTTTAACATGTTTGCATGTAAAAAATACTTTGAAAATATAATTTACAACAATTTTACTAATAACTAAAATAGCATAATAAATGGGGTACAAAACTAGTAAGATAAAATAAAAATTATTCGCTTTTTTGCATATTTCTAAGAATAGGAATAATGAATTCATACCAAAGAAAGGAACTCTTTCACATCAACTTTAAGCCTTTAGGCTACAATTTACTTCAAATAAGCCGACTTTAAAATCACTTAAAGTTAAATAAAGGCCACAGAAGTCTAACATGAACAGGAACATGATATAAAAATCACAGGGAGTGGAAAGGCAAAAATGGAATAAATTAATAACTATCCAATCAAATTCTCCGAGAGTTATCGTTTCACCAGAACTCGAAATATAAATTCGAGTAAATTGTACGCAATTGCAAGAAAGATCTCAAATTGGATTCACAGAAAATATGTTAGGCCCGAAGGGAAAATACAATACTTTTTCCCCAGAATTCTGAGACGACTTTTCAAACTAAGAAAAAAAAAGAAAATTTAAAATTCGGTCCTGAATTATTATACGAAATAAATAAAATAAAAAAACGAAAAAGTGAAAGCGCGTAAATGACAGAGACGGATCTATTCCTAAAACTGGTATAAATATTCAGAGACTTTTTTTTTGTCCCCAAGCCACTGCCATTTCTCCCTTTTCCCTCTCCCAGCCTACTTTATTTCGAATTTTAGATTGACGGTGTCACATTTTTTCCCTGTTGATAGGGAATCTTGTTTTAGTTTTGTTTGTTTACTACCATATGTTGCATAAATAAATTCCTTCGAATATGTGGCATGCTAAATCATGATGGATACAACCTTTCTCTTGCTTCAAGTTGGCGGGTAGCTTTAATATAAATTTAGTACTTAATGGAATTAGAATAAACTTGGTATTCTTGTCATATAGTCTGAGCACTAGAGGAGAAATTTTTGTTATGTCAATATAACATATTTTTATTTTATTAAGCCTTGATGTAAAAGTGAACACAATGAAGATCTAAATATCAAACTAAAAGTGGTAATATTAAATAAAACCATCAGCTCATGAATTAATTAAAAATGATCACCTGTATTATTAGTCATATGTATCTATAATATAAAAGATTTTTTATCATGTACGAAATTATTATTTATATGTAAAGTTATGGTATAATAATGGCAGTATGTTTCTATGATTATATATTTAAGCAATTAAATTACATTTCATTAAATATATATTTTCAATTATATAAATAGTTCCGTTTTATATAATCCATTTTTAATAACAAATCTGCCATTAATATAATTTTTTTAATTTTAAAAATATAATGGAAGTATTCAAATATAGCATCAAGTTAGTAAGTTTGGTTTGATTTGTCGCTCTATGGTTATTTTTTGCACACATTATGCTAATTAGACCGGGCTCTACAGTTTAACGGGGATTCTGAACGATTAATAAACATCTGTGCCACCGCTAAGATTCGAATCTGAAGCCTGTGGTACCAACGACCAGAACGCTAGGCCATCAAGTCGCAATGAATGGGAGGGCATTGCCTCCCGAGAAGTCTTTTAAGGGTAACTGTTCCGTCTTTGTGTGTCGTATGGGAGAAAACCTGGTAAAACTCCCACCAAGTTGCCTGACAATCGATACAATCGATTAACAAATATTGTCACAATCACCACCGAGTCTCCTTTCTGAAAGCAATGATCGATGATGATGAAAGCAATGATCGATGCTATCAGTGGATTCAAACCTAAGCCCTCCTGCATGTCAATGTGGCCTGGTGGCCAATGGCTAGTGCCCTGGCCTTCGGTATCACAGGCTTCAGGTTCGAATCCTACCGGTGGCATGGATGTTTGTTAGTGGTTCGGAATCCATTTTAAACTGTAGGTCCCGGCTATTTCGCCATCGCGTGCACAAGATTGACCGTAGGACGACAAACCAAACTTGCACATTAATAGAGTTCTTTGCTATTGGGCCACGATTGAGCTCAATTTCATGCTACGAACGAAATTCTTTTAAAAGTAAAATGCATTTTTAATGGATCTTAATTAGTAAAAATGAACGTAAAATAACATGAAATGTCGATAAATTAGAAATGTCTAAGAACACATTTAAAATACTAGATATAAAACATAACATCTTAATGTAAAATAGTATAACTGTGGGAGCTATAATCGCAATAAGCAAATAATATGAATTTGTATTGCATAAAGACTGAAATTTTTCACTGGGATTCGTTCATTTTTAAAATTTTATTTAAAAAAACTGTACATAGTTTACTTATTAACACGATATAATAATGTCTCTTTTCTGTCTATGGATATTGGACGTGAGCCAAAATATGACTAATGATTTGAGAATATTTAAATGTCTATTAACGCAATTAGTGAAATTGTTGTTAATGGAAAGATGTCAAGAAAATTGCCGTTTAAATGCTTCCAGTCAAGCCCAAGAAGTAAAATCTATATAACATCAATGGATGAGATTACATGTAATAATAGTAAAAGCTTTGTCGTATGAATATTCATGCTACAAAAATTATTTTAGGTATAGGTTAAATATCATCACTCACTGAGATAAATTTATATTGTTTGCTACATGCTGTTTAATCTCATAATTAAACAATCTTGTTAGTATTTTTCATGATAGATTACATTTAGTGACATGACAATGATTAAATACTTTAAAAACTTGCCGAAATGTTGTTGCTAGACAATATAATTATGAATAAAATGAGGTTGGTGCTTTTTTATTTTTATTTTCCAATTTTAGAATAAATAATCTATTAAATCCAATGAACACCACTGGAATAACATTTTGACAACGTTACTATATGGTATAGCAGGTTTCGTAAAAGAACATCGGGTAATAATGTGAAGAAAAAGATAGGAAATTCTCTTTTACTACATTTCTATTTCTTATATGAAAGTAAAGATTTGTACGGTAATATATATTCTAAAATAGTGCAAAATATTCCAATGATTCTAATCTCCAAAAACTGGAAAGAAATATCGAAGACCACTTTATAATATGCAATACCTTCAGAATCACTTATATGGTAATTTCAATATTATTATACAATTAATATAAAATGGGACTGAATCCTATAGATTGAAAATTATTTGCAGGGGTGATTTAGTTTAATCAAATTTGCTTATTACTTCCGAAACCAAACCTTAATTACATTATTCAAAGCAATTAATTTTACGAGAGTTTCAATTTACATTGCAAATATCCTGAAATGAATTCTCTCCAGGAAAAACAGTATCAATAATACTCTTTACATGCGACTGGTTTCTAAGGAACTTTAAGAGATGGTATTTATCAGATAAATTTCTGTCACTTAGTTATGTCGTACATACAAGTGAATTAAACAAGACATCTGACATGGAAAGTAATAAATTTCGGTTATCATTTAAACAAATTCTAAATCACAAGTGCTAGAGCATTGTCCAAATCAACCCATTTCTAATTCAAGCACTATCAACTGAGTTAAGACAACTCGAATTCTTTCACACACCACAAACTCAGCGAAATTCTGAAATCCTTATCTAGAGCTTAATAACACCATTGTCGGTAAGGCTGTTCAGACCAAAGGGGGATAGAGAAGTGGCCTCATCAAATTTTCTGTCACGTGGCCCTTTTAAAAGGCCTGACGATAGCGTAATTGCAAAGCCGTGAGACGTAAATGAATTAAGCTCTCTGTTGGTTTATCCCAAGAATGGGGAAGAAGGACCATTTGAAGACCAACAAACCGTTCAAGAATAGCCTCGGACATTATTTGAATGAAGAAGGAAATTGGGAAGTTGAAAATAAAGTTTTTTGATTCCCATTCATATTGAATGCTACATATAAAAACAATAACAAAGCTTAGTTGGAATGATTGCCATAATTAATTTAAAATTAACATAAAATGTTCTTCATCCGGTTTATCCGAAGAATGTGGAAGAAGAACCATTTGAAGACCAACAAACCGTTCAAGAATAGCCTCAGACATTATTTGAATGAAGAAGGAAATTGGTAAGTTGAAAATAAAGTTTTTTGATTCCCGTTCATATTGAATGCTACATATAAAAACAAAAACAAAGCTTAGTTGGAATGATTGCCATAATTCATTTAAAAATAACATAAAATGTTCTTCATCCGGTTTATCAGAAGAATGTGGAAGAAGAACCATTTGAAGACCAATGAAGAAGGAAATTGGGAAGTTGAAAATAAAGTTTTTTGATTCACATTCAAATCGAATGCAACATATAAAAACAACTAAGCTTAGTTATTTTTTTATATGTAGCATTCAATATGAATGGGAATCAAAAAACTTTATGATTTGTTAAATTTTAACTTTTAACTTAACTTTGTTCAAATTTTAACTTAACTTACTAACCAAACCGTTCAAGAATAGCCTCAGACAGTATTTGAATGAAGAAGGAAATTGGCAATTTGAAAATATTGATTCACATTCATATCGAATTCTACATATAAAAACAACAACAAAGCTTAGTTGGAATGATTACCATAGTTCATTTAAAAATAACACAAAATGTTCTTCATCTTTTATGCCAAGAACAGCTTAATATATTATTTGAAAGAAGAGAAAGTTATCAGCAAACCATCCAAGAATAGCCTTAGACATTATTTGAATGAAGAAGGAAATTGGTAAGTTGAAAATAAAGTTTTTGATTCACATTCATATCAAATACTACATATAAAAACAACAACAAAGCTTATTTGCCATAATTCATTTAAAAATAACATAAAATGTTATTCATCTTTTATGCCAAGTACAGCTTAATGTATTATTTGAATGAAGAGACAGAAGCAGTTTTTATTTTAAGTAACTATTTGATGTTGCAGGAATACAATAAAACAACAAAGACGAGACGAATGATAATTAATTTTAAAACACTGAGGAGTAAAGAAGGTACATATATTCCAATTTTAGAAAAGAATAATGCGCTTAGATACATTATTGAAATAAAAAAAAAAGATTTTATCAACAAGATTTAATGCCAAAGGTTACAAACTAAATGTTGAAACAAACCCATTGACGTCATAATAATCTCTACAGGGAATAGTTGATATACAAAATGATAAATAAAGAAATTTTTCATGTAGAAATACTAAAAAATGATCAAACGATATTAAACGAAAGTACAAACAATCTTTTTTAAATTTTAGATTAGTAAAAGGAAAAAAAAAAAAAAAAACGAATGCGATTTTAATGCATGTTATTAATATAAGTGCCTACAAAAGTTTTAGTTAAGCATCAGCTTTGTCACGCTATTATGAATAAAAAAAATAATAGCGTTGTAGTTAAAAATCTGTATTCTTAACTTTTTGACCAATTTTAAAAATTAAATGCATGGATTCTTTCAATATGGAAACAAGAAATATATATTATCATATACCATATTTCAATTTCATGTAAACTACTGAATATTTTTTTCTCAAAAAGTATTCGGCTGTTGATATAAAATAGAAATTTTTTTAAAGAAATAAAATGCAGACCATTGATAAAAGAAAAATGAAAGGTAGCTTTATTTTAAAATAATTTAATCAAAGCAAGGCATTTGAATTGTCCTGTTTGCAAAAAGCTTTTAGTTAAAAAAAAAAATGCTGAATTGTGACATCAGAACAATTAAATTGTATTCAAATAATGTAACAATCATATGCAAAATGAATACTTCCACAACACACTAAAAGATGTTAACTGAATCATAGGAGAAAAAAAACGAAAACTAATATTTTTTCTATCCTTTGTAAACGCCCTTCATAAAATATCAGAAAATATTAAACAAGTTTCTAAACTCTATGCTACACCACTAAAAACCTCATTACAGTAAACAGCTGTCGAAAAAAGGCAATTAAAAATATGAAAGGTGGCTTTATTTTAATATAATTTAATCAAAGCAAAACATTTGAATTGGCCTGTTTTGTAAAAAGCATTTAGCTAAAAAAAAATACGAAATGTGACATCCGAACAATTAAATTGCATTCAAATAATGCAACAATCATATGCAAAATGAATACTTCCACAACACACTAAAAGATGTTAATTGAATCATAGGAAAAAAAAAAAACGAAAACTAATATTTTTTCTATCCTTTGTAAACGCCCTTCATAAAATATCAGAAAATATTAAACAAGTTTCTAAACTCTATGCTACACCACTAAAAACCTCATTACAGTAAACAGCTGTCGAAAAAAGGCAATTATAAAAACACAAAAAAGAAGTAGCCGTCAGGAAGGGGAACAAAGAAAAAGCTGCTCGATTTCCCATTGGCCGGCTACGAGTATCGTCTGCAACTAAAAGCCAACTTCATTACTTTCGAATTAGGGCAGAAAATAAGGGATGGAATGAAAAGCAAAGCAAGAAGATGACAAAAAATATTACAATAAAACATGAGGCGTGGGTATAGTGGATTGATTACATAATTGCCATCATATGATATTCAGCCACAGTATGTGCAAGTGTGTGTCTTTTTATAATTTTCTTTTTCATAAAGGGGAAAAAATGGTTGGGGGAGGGTTAAAAGCAGCTAAGGGAAAAATAATAAAAAATTATGCTGCGGGTATATTACAATAGTTTATGCAGAACGTGTTTTTTATTAGAAATTGAACTTTAAGAGGGTTGTTCATATTCAAACGGATATTGATTACAAAAGCATTCTGTTTTTATTTATGTTATGGGGTTTTTAATGAGAAAATATTTAGCTATAGTTTATATTTTTTTATTCCTTTTTAAATTTAACCGCATTATAATGACAGCCAAACCTTGCAATAATAATATTCCATACGATATCGATAAAAACCATTACATGCATGGAATTTCCCATTTTTTTATCATTCAAATGTTACATTCCTATTGATAAATGGTTAGAATTAGTTTTTAAATATTTACAGTTATAAGTCGATAATAGTAACCAACTTAATAAATATTGAAAAACCAATTTTTTTTTTAATTCTCAAAAAATCCGCAATTTAGTGATATTTTTTTATAAAAGCAACTTATAACTGATGCATAACTAAATATATAACACTTGAATTTAACGTAACAAACTTTCTTTTAACATGCAAAACTTTCATTTAATATGAAGTACATTAGGTTTAACACACATGTTTCAGATTTAGTTGATCAACAAGTTTATTTCGAATAACAAGCTTCGTAGGTCAAAGGATAAACATACATTGTAGCCAGTTGAGGAAAATGGTAAAATTAAAAGAAGAATCTCCACACTTGCTCTCTTAACGTTTCCAAACCCATAATTTTTTGTGACACTATCTTTATGGTCATGTGTAATCAAAACCAGAAAAAATTCTGATTTTGAAAATATGATTCTACACTTGATACCAGTCTCGAAAGACAAATATGGCAGGATCCGTTTGTATTTCTCCGAAGGAATATCTTTGGCTCATGAATAAGTCACAAGTTTGTACTGCTCATGAATAAATCATCCGAGGTACTAGCATGGTATTGTATTGATAAATTTGTACCAGCAACTCGATTAAATATTCAATGCATTCATAATATTTGGTCAAGACAGAATATTTTATGAACAACTTCATATATGTTTAATGTAAAGAGTTATTCTTTTAGCAGAAACTAAGAAACAGGGAGAAAAATCAGAGCATTCCAACTATATTTATGAGCTGAAATGATTTTTTAACATATGAAATAACACGAAAGAGCTATTCATATTCCCTGATAGAATGTGAAAACTTTTTTCCTCAAACAAGAGCTTATTAAATAATGTTTTCCTATTATTTGATGGCGACATTCCTATCCCAAGAATTTTTTCTAATCTCACAGACATATATAAATAAAGTGCCTTAGTAATAACATGGGAGAATTATTTCTTTCTGAACACTTTACTATCAGATAAACGACTAACATATTTGAATACTTGAAATAACATTTAATAAGATTGCCAATAAATATGCTGATAACACAAAGAGGTTTAAAATAGAAATTACATCTATGCAATAAAATTTTCAAGATTGTTTATTATAAAATATTTTACCATTTTATTTTCAGAAAAGTTATTGAGTAAATAACGATGAATACAAGTTAAAACATTAAACATATTTGAAAATGCATCGTTTAAAAAGCATAAAACATAAATAGTATCAGATGGATAAATTCGAAAGATTGAAAGATTAAAATGAAAATTTATACGATGACTAACAAACGAGCTGCTACAACTAATAATAAAACGAAATATTCAACTATTTTAATAAGAATTTTGCAATTTTTAAATGCTTCGATAAAATTATAAAATTTATTATTGCGGGAAAGAAACATTCGTGGTTGACTGATTTTGATTCCCAATTATATAAAAGAATCGTGAATGACAGCAACAAGAAATTGTAAAAATAAATTTTCATTTCAGTAAAAGGACTCAAATAAATTTCCATTTAAATATAAGACTGAAATTATCATTTAAATAAATGGACTCTTATAAATCACAAAATTGGTTATAAATAAGAAATTAATTTCAATCGTTTACTTGCACAGAACGAATTTCCTTGATAAAGGCACTTGATATAGTAATAAAATGTTCCATTAATAAATAATGATTATAGAAATATTCTATTCAGTACAATTCGGATTCATTTAAAACGCTTATCAATTAAAAAATATCTAACCAATCATTTTTTTGCAATTCTTCAGGCAAATTTAAATAATTGTTTTATATTACGAATTATGTGTTGCCCCATAATGAAAATTGTATTAATTTTGACACACACACACAAAATAAAAAGAAACTCGATAAATTATACCTAAGATTTTAAAAGAAGAAAAAGTCAAGAATTGGCTTTCACTATAAATATATCACTGAATTCTTCCTTGAAGTCATTTTCACTTACTGAAAGCAAGCATGTAACTTTTTCCCTTTCGCACAAAATGGAACATTAAAAGACTTATCAATTAATAAATATTTAGCCATTCATTTTTTTTTTTTTTTTTTTTTTTTACAATTCTTCAGGAAAATTTAAATAATTGTTTTATATTACGAATTATGTGCCCCACTTAAAAATAGTATTTAATTTTGACACACACACAAAAGAAACTCGATATCCTATACCTAAGTTTTTAAAACAAGAAAAGTCAAGAATTAGCCTTCACTATAAATCTATCACTAAATTCTTCCTTGAAGTCATTTTCACTTACTGAAAGCAAGCATGTAAGTGTTTTCCTTTCACACAAAATGGATTTGTTCCGCTTCATTTCACTTCAATTAACAAATACAAATACATGAGATCTTAAACGCTTCCCCTCAGTCTTTTCATCGCAAATGTGTTACATCACACATATGTTACAGGGTGATTGAAGAAGCATCAAACATGGTCAAACACCCTCTTTGCTTTGAGCATTCGGGTAAGAATCGAAGAAGGGCAAACACAGCCAAGCACACGGGGATTTATTCGACTGTGCAAGCATTTCCCAGCTTCTTTTGTGATCCCACTGAATTAGTTGAAGCACTTGTACAGAGTGAGAAATTTCCTTTCATTTAACATTATCCGTAATTAGTATTAGTGATAGATGGGAAACTGTACGGCGAATTCTTCCATTTCAATTTGGATGTTCGGGTTTAATTTCAAGAGGGTCTGGAATGAAAAGCAAGGCACTGATGAAAAGGACGCTTCAAACGAGTCTGTGCTCTTTTAAATAGATGACGGTGCAGACTTTTGATGCAGTTTGTTGGATTTTTCTTGTAATTTATTCCTTCACGAAAGTACTTGAAATCAGAGTCATTCAGTGTCTTGCAGATCATAAGGCCGTCGTATTTATTCATTAATATTCTGTAATTATGTATTTTAATGCCACTAATTTCGAGTTTATCTTATTTTCTTCTTTATTAGTAGATAACGAATGCTCTTTTGAAATCGTCCGGAATACTTCGGAATAGCAGATTTTGAAAAAAGTATATGTGAACAAGCGCTATCTTTTGGAAAAGAAAACAGCTTATTGGATGATAATGATAAAGTGTTATCTGAGCCCTTAATTTCATCGGATATTTTTACGCATGCTTAGAGTATGAAATGATTGCAATTTCTCTTTATAAATATTTAAATATTGCTGCTTGTATACATTTTTCCTTTCCTAAAATTTTTATTAAAAAAATCGTATTAGAAAAATCTGGATATTTTAAAAGCAATTTTTGGAAACTAAATATATCATTGCTATTTATCCCTTAAAAAGGAAAATTTATATTTTGTATATTCATTTTTTCCATGACGTTGTATTTTCTATGTATACAGAATTAATTCTGAATTTTTTTTTTCTTTTGCGTTCATTTCCAGTATATAAAGCTTACTTTAAACATATACATTTAATAAAACATAAAATTGTTAAGCAATTTTCATTTCATTTCTTAACCATGCTAGAGAATCTGGATAAGAATTATATTAAATAATAATCCTTAACCGTACAAGATATTTTAATATTAGATGAAAAAAGTAAAAAGGGAAAAAACCCTAGTTAAAAATTTACATATTCGTATTTTTTTTTCCATTTATAATTAAAATCAAATCGACAAAAAATTTTATATATTTAAATGAACATCGAAAATTCTAATGCGTAAACTTTTTTTTTATCATATTTTTATAAATAAATAACCTTTCAATATATAACCACAAAAATAAGAAGACCGGTATGTATATGTATGTACTTTTAATTTTTAAAAACTGTTATTTTGAAACATGCTATAAATAATTGACAGTGTTGCCTCATGGATAAATAGCTCCACGTGCAGCATAATATGTAAAAAAAAAAAAAAAAAAAAAATTCTAAGTGGAAACTAGCACCTGATAATATAAACATCCTGTCTGAGTGGGATGAGTTGGCTGGAGGGAGAAAGAAATGTAGCACCAGCAGTGTGCGTTTGGTTTTCGAATAAAGGAATTGTGTTTTTTTACAGTCCACTATGTGTTTTTATTCTTAGACCATAACAGACAACATCATTCCACACTCCCCCAAAAAAAGGAGTACTTCAATTAGTTGGTACTAAAGGGAACTAACTGAATCAGTTAAACTTTTATTGTGGATGATACTGTTTATTTAGAAGTAAACTAGAGAAATTCGCATTCTGTTGAAATTTTAGAAATAAATAAATGCATGAAACTTTAAAGACGTACATTATCCAAAATAAAAAAATCCACGTATATATCCAACCATGTTCACATTCAGTCTACAACGAAATCTATAAACAGCATACCCAAACGTACAATTTAACAAAAGTGCTTACATTGGCACGAATTCATTCAAAATAAGACGAAAACGAAATACTGAAATAAGATTTTCCACTCAAACTATTCTCGGATTTATTATTTCTTTCAAATGATAAGTGGAAAATGGAACACAAACTTTTCTATAACCCTACAAATAAGAAAGGGGAAAAAAAAAAGAATTTTGAGACGAAAAAACATTGCCTAAAAAAAATCTTTTTGCACCTATTTCCTTGGAAACAAAGTTTCATCCGCCTCTCTTCCGGAATCCGCTGCATCAAAATCTTGTTTCCGCACACAGATAGTTTTCTTCTTTATTTTTTGGGTCTCTCCTGATTTTATATTTGCTTATTCTGTTTCTCGGAGATGAAGGAAATGAAATAAAACATATCTTTTATCAAGGTACTGCATCATCTTCAGGCATACTTCAGTACAAGATGCATCAATAAAATTAATTATGAGTAGACAACCATTTTATGAACACCCTACCAAACAACTATATTTAATAGAACATCAATTACTTTTACTCCAGAGATGTATTCCCCTTTGTCCCATTATTATATCCAAGATCTGAATCAGATGTTCAAGGATACGATAGATTCTGAGGACAGCGCAGTATGGTTTTAATCGATCATGTCTCGTCTTTCAAGACAATAATAATAATAAAAAGATGTATATAAGTGCCTAGTTCTTCATAAGAAGGTATTCCCAATTATTTGAGATTTATTTCTACATTCTGAAGGACTCATATTTAATCGTTTAACCAAGAGCACAGCGTAATGATATGGGGAAAAGTATATAAATTAATACACATCTATAACAGGGGTGGTCAACCCAAATGATCTTGCAGGCCACTTTGGAAATGCATCATAACTCCACGGGCCACACTTAATAGTAAATTTTTATGTAATTTACATATTGTGGTATTGAATACATTTACTTAATTTAATATGAATTTTCAGAAAACTGCTCGCATTATTACAATGCTTTGTTATATACTTAGAAATGTTTTTTAGGATATATTGATCTTTAACATAATAATATGTAAAATAAAAATGTTGAAATTTTGTTCATAGTTTTTGGTCATTTATATATAAAAAGAGTTGCAAAAATAATTAATTAATAAAAATAATTAACACAAAATGGTGAAATATTCTTTTATTTTTCAGAAACAATAGCTTACATTTTGTGAATCACTGTGTGCAGAATAAATTGGGGACGTAAAAAATTGTCGATTGTAGATTCAGAAGTACTCAGAGAAAGAAAATATTCTTTGAAATATCTTTTAAAAAACACTAATGACGGTTATATTTCAATTTTAATTAATCTTGTCATAGAATATTTAATATTCTCAAACCAATTTTAAATAAAATTATCATTTAGTTTTTAAACTTCAAAAGTTACGGTAATTGGATTGGTTATGGCAATTGGATATTTCAGAAAGTTTCAATTCTATGATATGACGGACATCAAAATTAGTATGCAGTCAACCATCGCATGCTGAATTCACCACAGCCCTTTTCGAATCCCAGTGAATAGTAAGCCGAGTTTCACTCAGGATTAACATCTGTTTTGGGTTTGCATTTGAAAGCATATCCGTCGAAATTGAAGACAAATCACACAAATTCCCTCGAAACTATTATAACAATAAGGCAAATAAGATTAACTCTAAAATGCAACGTCAGATAAACTTGAGATCAACTAAATATTACGCCTTTGATGGTTCAGACTCTTTAAATGATCAGGTGTCCTTATCAAATGGACTTCAGAGAGAACACAAACATTCTTCATTTCCATCGAGTACGAGAAATTGCACAATGAAACAAAATGAAAATAGCCTTTCGCACGCAATAAATATTCCATGATTTTAATGAAGTTGGACTTGATTACATAGATCATCCATTATATCGCCATCCTCACGCACATAAATATAATTCCATACAGATTACCAGTCGCTTGTTTGAAGATTACGCAGAGAACAGGAGACAAACCAGAACCATAGTCAGCAGTAACTCGGCATACACAACGAAGAGATTAATAGCTAAACATTCCCTGCCAGAGACTCGCATCATATGATGGTTCTGTACGTGGCAAAACAAGCATAATGACGTCACCGATCCGCATCCAATTAAACCCCTTCTCCCTAAAGGAAGCAGCCTTGAAGCGTGAAGCGGCGGATTAAGATGTCCGTTTCGAAGACGGATAGTGGAAAGTGGGCTTTGTCCCAGCCCCCTCAACGGAAGTCCACGAACAGAAGATATTCAACTCAACTCCGCAATATCATCAGGTGCCCCCGCCAAGGGAGTTGTAACATCTTAAGGAATTGCATGCCGCTGTTAAATTCACGAAATTGGGTTACATTAGGCGGACTCAGTAAATTGGAGTGTAGTGCTAACACACGTTCAAACAACGTGGAGTCACTACTGTAGTTATTAAGGTCACCATTACCAAAGTTGACGATGCAGATTTAGTTAAGACTCAGTTATTCAAAATGCCCAGTTGCCTTTAAAAGAAAGCAATAGGTGAACAGACAGGAAGTTCCAAGTTTCAGCAATGCAATTGCTGTCGTAGCAATTAACTAATTAAATTATTTCAGAGTAACATAATTCCTCTGGGAGCTTCCGCAACTTTTCGAGTGATACATTTCCTAAACAAGTCATATATAAACGCAACTCCTGTGTACCTGTTGTTAATTTATTTAATTATATAACTACAGAAGCCGATTAACTTAATTACTTAAATGCATTCATAAATTTATTTATTTAATCAGGTAAAGAGAATTACTTTGATAGTTCAATTAATTTTGAGGAATATCATGTCTAGTTTTACGTTGTGAAATAGCATAGATGAACTCTCTATTATTGAGTTGATGGTTAATCGTTCAGACACGTTTATGGTTTTTTTTTTAAATAGGTTTATTAGGAACATCTTCTGGCATATGTACTATCAAAGATGAAATGAAATCCAAACGTTGATAAATATTTTTAAAGGGATATCAGACAGTGCAATTCATTCTTTGCATCTCATTTATGGTTGATTTAAAAAATGGTAATTTAAATTCTTGTTTTAAGCAGTTATTGGAAAGGTTAACGTGAAACAGATAATTAGAGACTCAAATGAATCAATCGTGAATTGAATTAGCGACACAAGAGTTAACGTGATAGAAAACCTCATAAGCTAACATTAGTTATAATCAAGTCCACGATATAGATATTCATCTATTTGTTAATTTTTTTAATATGATAGTTATATTACGACTAAGTTCTTTGATCGACATCTATCATAAAACAACTACGAAAAGAAAAATTAAACAAATTTAGAAATGTAAGAACTTTTTACTAATGTAACAAACTTTTTTCCCCGTGCAAAATAACTAGAGACGTAGAGAAATTTAAACGAATATTTTTTTCAAGAAGCTACTTATAAAAATTATGAATTTCGATTCTGAATTTGAGTTAATCAAAACAGATTATTAATAAAAAAACTTTAATTTTAACATTAATCATAATACTATATTTGATGTAAAAGTAATATCCATAAAAAGCTTGTCACATGTCGGAAATTATAATTTTGAGAAAAGCAAGATTTCCATAAAATATTCTTATATCATTAAGACTAAAAAAAGACAAAATTAAATAACATCCAAAGTTCTCCGAGAAAACAAGCTGAAATATTATTTTAAATATGAGAAACCAAGATTTTTAAGCAGCCTATGCAGTTGAATCGACCCTATTTAATTTGAAAAACTTCTTTTTTTAAGTAAAAGAAACCTCTTCAATGTTTGTTCATTTCATTTCCAGATTCCAAGACAAAATTAAAATCAGTAGACGCATGCAACTTCAAGCGGAATTACAAAAAATTTAATTAAAATAGTTTTTACTAAGAACTGGTTGAATTTTCTTTATGTTCAAAGGAAGTTTTTCCGGCATGAAACTTGCAATTTTGGTGAAATGTTTAAAACTGATTCAATGGCGGACCCAAAAGAATATTACTTCATCTCTTCGAGGAAATATATTTTCCAGGATCAAATATCTCATTCTAAAAAGTGCCATTGTGACCTTTTATATTGCACTGGCAATACAATAGTAATGTTTTCAATGAAGGTGAACAGCAGGAGAAAAAAAAAAGATAAAAAAAATTACGCAAAATAACATCGCAACCCTTTACTTGGGTAGGAGAAACTATTGCTACTTGTCGAAGCTCTGAAACAAAGAATATTTCTGCATTTACACTAGAGTCATGTCCCAAGCGACAGGGCATTTTATTTTATACCCAAGCCAATTTCACCAGGCGCGGTATGCTTCTTTTTTTATTTTATTTATTTTTTTTAAGAATAAAAAAAAGACACCATGAAAAAACAAAACCAGCATTTCGCTTCAAGCGAAGGCACAGAAGAGAAGACCCTTTTTTTAAATTTTTTTTTCTTTAAAGTTTAACCACTTTCGCTCCTCCATTCCAAAAAATAAATAAATAACGGTTAACTTCGTTTTCTGAATAAAAGAAAGGAAAGAAATTCTATAGCATCGAATTTCGGAACAGAGTAATTTGGCATGACATAGAAGACGCTGATTTGATTGGAAGGACGAAGAAGCATAGCACATATTAACCGGATTATCCGATACCCTAGCTTTCCATTAGAAGATTAAATTCATTAGTTGGACCTCATACTCTAGGACGCACCATTTCCTACAATTACTTTGTCCCGAGATTTTGTGGGAAGACACCAAAAAGTATCTTTACTTTTTTTGGTTCCTTACCACAATCTATAAGCGCTTTCTCTAAAACCTCTTTTCCTTTAGCGATACTGTGAAAACTTCCAATATCAAATAAGGCGTGGTAGAGAATTCTTTCATAAACAACTAAATAATTAACCAGGAAAAGAAACTGTAGATAATTATTAATTTACTAAAACAAATATAAAGAAAGATAATGTGTTACTATAAGCAAAATGCACAACAAAAGGTAAACAGTTCCTTAGCTTTAGACAAACCAGTAACCAATTAGATTTAAACAAAAATTTTAATGAACAAAATAATCTGAATGAAAAGGATAAAAGACGAATGGAAATAAAAAAAAAGTGAAAAAAATAGCGATAAACAATACAACAGATAAAATACAACAGAAATTTTTTTTTGCTCATATATTTCAATGGCGAATATAAAAAAATTAAATAAAAAGACTTTTATAGCTATATCTATTTCATCTGTAATGTAATTATATATACAGGGTGATAAAAAAATTCCCAAAAACTGAATGTAAATTTGGTTTAAGGTATTTTGTAGCTGAAGAATTATACGGAAAACAACAGTTAAATTCTTACAATTATTGTTACAGTAACAAAATTTCGAAAATTTGAAATGGTAACATGTACTTTTATTCATTAGAATGTGATCTCCATAATGAAGAACCTTAAATAGCATCGGAACGGTAGTTGCAGCACGAAAATCGCCGGCGCTAGGCAAACTAAGAAGAAAAATGAAAACAACGAAATAATTATAGAGAAACAACGGAAAGCAAATTATTTTAATGTGTTTTACAAATTTTCCACGTGATCCCCTTCACACACGATGACACTTTGCATGCGGCAGATGATGAATAGCACTGAAGCACATACCATGGCAAGAGGAATTGTTTAACCTGACGTCTGATGGCATCTTTCACATCAGATGCAGTTTGCGAATTAAATGCATACACTTTAAATTTCAGGTGTTCCCATATTCCCACAGACAGAACAT
>BPLQ01000787.1:101065-112927 GCA_021605075.1 Caerostris darwini
AGATTCCTCTTGTCATTGCTTCAATGCTATATACCATCTGCTGCATGCAAAGTGCCATTGGGTGGAGGAGGTCACTTGGAAAATTTGTGTACCACATTAAAATGTTTTGCTTTCTATTGCTTCTCTGTAATTATTGGTTGTTTCCACTTTTCTGCTTAAACTGTCTAGCGCTGGCAATTTTCGTGCTTAGGTACTGTTCCACCGCTACGACTATAGATGTCATTTGAAATTTTCGAAATCGTGTCGCTGTAACCATAACTGTTCTAGTTTAACTTGTTTTTCATGATTCTTCAGCGCATGCCTCAAAATATCTTAAATCAAAATTTCATCCAGTTTCTGCGAATGGTATGATAACTAGGAATGGGCTGTCCATGGTATAAATAAGTGGTACATGAGGCCCACTATTGCTACACACACACAAAGTTGACTATATTGCAATTTTTTTACAATTTCGCAAACGTAAGAAAACCAATTAATCTGTAGAAGTTTTACAGCTAAACTTCAGTCTTTTCTTCAGAAAAAGATAATTCTATAAAATGTTATAAAACTTGTTTTCAATTAATGAAAAAAAAAAATACAATATTGTGAAAATAAGAAAAATAGAATAATCTATGAAATCCATGGTGAAAATATTCTTTAAAGGGACATGTTAAGAAATTTTGAGTAACGATCACTATTTAAATGTCTTATGTGTTATTAGTAATATACTTTAGAAAAAGTGCAACAACCACAAGCTAAAAACAACAAAAATTATTTTAAAGTTTTTTTTTCTAATTTAATTGATTTATTTTTCAAATAAATTTCAAGACCGACTCAATTAAACATTATTCAGAAGGTAAAAGGCACGGTTTTGAAATAAATAAATAAAAAAATAATAATAATAAAAAAACACTTGTAACATTGTAACACATTAAAAAAAAACCCAGCAAAATCTACCTTGGGAAAAAAAAAAGATACCTTCTTTGTAGAGAGAGCCTTTATGAAAAAATATCAAAACATCCAAGGCACGAATTGAAAGAAGGTGAAAAAAATCTTGGAAATGTGTTTTTTTAAAGCCATTCGTTTGTGTGTGACGTTAAAACTAATTATCAACGAACATAATGCTGTACTGGAAGTGTTTTTGCAAGCCCGAGAATTTTTTTTTTCTTCTTAGATATTGTAAGAAATATAATTGGATTATGCTAAAAAAAGTGCTTCCGGCAAAATGAAGTAAGAAGTGTTTCAATAGTTTGAACACAATATGTTTGAAAAATTAATTTCTCTTCCCTTACCTCTAATAATTACTTTCCTTTGTAATGCTTAAATAAGTTGCATATAAATTCAATAAGAAACTCGCACATAGTGCATGAATATATTTCCATTGTTCATTGGTTATTGTGTAGGGAAATATCACATATACACATAAGCTTAATAGTTTTAGAATCAATTTTTCTATTAAAAAATTTGGGAAATGGAAAACGCTGTTCAGATTTAATCATGAACTGTTAATAAAAGACACAATTTTAATAATTATAGAGCTTAAAATAAATTACTAATGAAATCAAACTTCACTAAAGTTGTTAATAATACACTGTAACAAATATAAAACTTATATACACAAAAATGCAAAAACAATTAAGGGAATGGACAACGTTGTTAAGATTTAATCATGAATTGTTAAAAAATCTACACAATTTTAATAATTATAGAGCTGAAAATAAAATATTAATGAAACCAAACTTCACTTAAGTTATTAATAACACACTGTAACAAATATAAAACTTATATGCACAAGAAAATTGTATTAAAAATATTGTTACTTTGAAAAATAAAAAAGCCTTCTATAAAAACATTAATAACTTAAGTTATTTACAATTCTTAGGCACTATAAATAATTACTTAAGTTTCTCGACCTCAACTGACTATAAAATTACAATTGAGGTGATTATAAATTTAAGGAAGCTATTAAAACTAAATAATAACAATTTAAGGAACTAATTGTTATTTAGTTAACTGAATTTTAACTTACTAATAACTGAATTTAAGGAATGTTGTTACTTTGAAAAAATAAAAATCATTCTATAACAACATTAATAACTATGTATGAGTTAATTACAATTCTTAGCCACTATAAATAATTACTTAAGTTTCTCAACCTGAACTGACTATGAAATTACACTTGTGGTGATTCTGAATTCTATATCTTTATGTTTTATATTAAGTTCAAAAAAGCTCATCACAGCATACAAAATACGCAATAATGAAAGAAAAAATTAAATGAAAATGAAATATAGTTATGTTTTGTGGCAAAAAAATTAAGGCCTATAGTATAAATCAATAAATTAAAATTTTTGAGAGACTTGAAATTAAATATTAAATTAATTAATATAAAAAATTTCCCAACTATAAAATAAGCAATAAATAAAATATCCGTAATTCAGTAAACGCCATTTCTACTAATTTTTAATTTAAAAAAAAGAAATTAAAGTAAATATAATTCACCATTTGATTTCCAGGTGTTAATGCACGAAAGAAAGCAACATAACATTCTTTCTGAAAGTGAATCAGGCGTTCACTAAACCCTGAACCTATGAAATTTTAAAATTATAGTTTAACAATTGATAATTTGAATTGTCTTAACAATGAACTATGCATTATCATTGCAACAATGAACCTTGCATTATCATTGTAACAATGAATTATGCATTATCTAACATACAAAAAAATTAAATCAAAATAATTAATCAATTTAAAAAGTAAAGTTGAAACGAACAGAGAATCCGAAGAACAGAATGATAGATTACTGTTTAGATACACGACGTACACGTTTATAATAATTTACTCAATATTTGCTTTACAGTTACATATTATGCTTAGTAGCGCAATTTTTATGCACTTTAACATTGTATTCAGTGCCAGAGAACAGTATAGCCTATAAATTATTAAAATAATTCAATAGTGAATGCCGTTTATGAAATTTCATTCATTTTGAAAATATAATTACAAGTGTAAAATTGCCTTTTCAAAAAGAAATTTACATTAGCGTCAAACTAAAGATACTAATTAATTTGAAATACGACAACGTATAGACTGTGCTATTCGCGAATAATGCTCTAGTAAACAAATAAATCAATCTTTAACAAAAGCTATTCAATTGGAGATATATACTAAAGATTTTACGAATAAAGATCTACTTTACTAATATAGATTTTATGATAAAGGCATGACTTTAAAAATAAAGCTTAAACGTTGTCTGTGATACTCCAGTGGTCTTTGGATTTAAAAATTAGATTAAATCTGATGTAAATCTAGAAAAAAATGTAAATCTTAGACGTACTTATTTTATAGATCGACATAATATCGACGACAGGTGTTCAAACGACCGCAATTATATTTCTTGATGTTCATATATTATTTATACATCCTTTTGATGGGAGATACAATTCCTTCAAGAGAAATTCTTGAACATTACTTCATAAAATTCTTAAAACAGTAATCTTTTTTCACTTACGTTGAATACCTTCAAGAATTCTTTTTTGGATTACATATGAACTTTTTTATCCTTTTCGTGAATCCATTACATTACTCAATTTCTTCAATCTCAGTAAAACGAAGACTATGGCGGATTGCCAAACAGATTTTTTCCCCTTGTGAAATCGTGCGACTTTATACCTACTTTCATTTTGAAAATTCTGCATCTGACTACCTTGGTAGAAGATACGAAATCTAAACAGCAGTTAATGAGCTTAATTTAAAAACACTTTGTTAACCTGCTAGAGACTTCGCAGTTTTTTTTTCCTTTCCAAAATGTGTAGTTCAATTTTTTAAAAACTTTTGATTTTTTTTTTTTGCACATTTGTTGGCGGAATTCCATGAAAGAAATATGTCCCCTTTACCATTCTAGCCAGTTTGATGCGATTATATGCAAGTGAAAGAGTTTTGCTGCAGCTATTATGTGCGAATTTGAAGAAGAAAAAAATAATGTTAACGATATTTATTCAAAGGAAGAGATGGCAGTGAAGAAAATGTCAGTAAAAAAATAAAACTGCAAAAGGAGTATGCTAATGCGATTCGGCATAACGTCCCTCCAAATGATTTAAAAATACATCTTCCGCTGAAAAGAAACAGGGTTTTTCATTTTACTAGAAGAAATGAATAAAGTTATTTTTTTGAAATTAATGTTCGCCATTTTAATAAGCAATGGAGACCAGTAGATAAACTGAAAGTATGTTTAAAATGCCAGAAAGGTTAAGAAACAAAACGGACATTTTCTTTTGATGGTTACCGCATCTTAAAAATGCATAAAATTACTTTTAAAAATATTATCCAAGAAGCCATTTTAAGTCTACTGGTTACTTAATAGCTGAAATGAAATAATTTTATTTTTCCTGCATAAAATGCTCTTCAAGTGGTTAGCTTTTCAATCATTATGTATGCAATTTCATTCACCAAATATTCTTTGATGATTGATGAATTAAAATAATGAATAAACTATTTGTTCTGATTAATAATTCATCATTTATAAATTTTATTTTCACGGTTCAATTTATTGAAATACCTGAAAATTCAATGATAAAGAGTTTTCAAAACTTCAAGGACTTAAACTGTATGTCACGGTCTAATTAGCCTAAAGTGGGCACAAAAAGACCATAAAGCGACAAACCAAACCAATCAAGGACTTAAAAGTCACTAATAATCATTAAAATAAAATTGATAAAAATTTATTTCTATTTTTTTAAAGTTTATATGATTCAGATACGATTAAAATCATAAAAAAATAACAAATAGGAATGATATCTTCTGTTCTCTGAAACTTTTTAATATCAAATGTTTCTATAAGAGAATTTATTTTAGTTAGTGAAGTTTCATATTTTATATTTTTTCATTGAATATTATATATAATAATGCTAAAAACTTCTTTTATATAGCATCAAAGTAAAAAGACTAGGGCAGCTACGTATTAATATTTCAAAACTTCCAAAGAAGTCTATCTGAGACCCAGTTCCTCCACTTAACTTATTTCTTTAAAAACTTTTCAAAAAGATTCAAGAATTCCAATTGTTTCCGAAAACATGGTAAAATGGATAAAAGTATATCCTACCTCCAATACAATGCTCTCCGCTATAATGTCAAACTAGATGCATAAAACATAGACTAATCTGTGGCGAGCAACGTGAGCTTGGTGGGATTTCTTTCCGGGCAAAAATCTCAAGACAAGAAAAACTGGAAGATATGTGTAAACATTTACGTTCAATCTTATAAATTATACACGAGCAATTGCCTTTTGGTAAGAATAAAAAGGGCTAAAAGAAGTCTCGGCACAGAAAAATAACAATGTCCATTCACCCTCTTTTACTGCATCTCTGGAACAGAAGCGCATAAAGATTGGTTTGATATGAAAAAGAACTTATAGGATAAAGGCGGGAAAAAACAAAGGAAAATATGTCCCTATAAAAACTACCGAGATTTCCTTCTCAAAACCGATTCAATCCACTCAAAATTCCACGGATACCAAAAAGGCAACCCACTTTGAATAAGCCTCCCCCCTACCTTTTCTTGAAGAGAATCTCTACCTTTATGGTAAGGTTTGAAAGACAATTTGGTTTTGGAGAGGGAATACAAGACTGATTTTTCCCTCGTGAAAGTCCCCATCCACTCGAATATGAGACGGAATGAGATTTGTGACGTCCCCCATCGATATTTTAAACAGCCTCGGGGAGAAAAAGGGAGGATTATTCTAAAAAAGATTTAGAATATTTTACGGGTGGGAGGTGGCGGTTTGAAATATACGGTATAAAAGTTAGGACTTTCACTTTTTTTTTTTTTTTTCAAATTCCTCCTATTTTTCTCAGAGTCACGATTTACTCACCACCTCTCAAGAAGGTAAACGACGTAGTATATAACAAGTTGTGAGAGAAAGTTCAGTTCCACGTGTCAAAAAATCAGTTTTGTTTGATATCTCTTTTATGGTTTTCTGAGGAGCATACGGTAGAAAAGAAGCAATCCAATTTCACACAAAAAAATGGCAAGTTTTTTTTCGGCGAAGGGTTAGGGGATTTACATCGAATTTGGTGCAAACGCTATAGCTATATTAAAAAAAAACCACATCAAATTATTGAATTCTATTCCAGTAAATCAAAGCATCAATGACAGCAAAGCAATTAGTTAATCATACTGCTAACAATGAAGGTAAATCTTTTTAAAATTTTCCACATGAATGGTTCCTTAACCCATCTCTAATAACCTATTCCTTAACCTATCTAACCGTACGCTCTCAGAAAACCATAAAAGAGATATCAAACAAAACTGATTATTGTTTTAAGAGTTTTGATAGTACATAGGTTGGTTTGATTTGTCGCTCTACGGTCATTTTTTGCACACTTTAGGCTAATTAGACCGGGGCCTACAGTTTAGCATGGATTCCGAACTACCTCTCAAGAAGGTAAACGACATAGTATATAACAAGTTGTGAGAGAAAGTTCTGTTCCACGTGTCAAAAAATCAGTTTTGTTTGATATCTCTTTTATGGTTTTCTGAAGAGCAGACGGTAGAAATGAAGCAATTCAATTTCACACAAGAAAACGGCAAGTTTTTTTTTCGGGGAAGGGGTGGGAGATTTACATCGAATTTGGTGCAAACGCTATAGCTATATTAAAAAAAGTCACCACATCAAATTATTGAATCCTATTCCAGTAAATCAAAGCATCAACGACATCAACGCAATTAGTGAATCATAATGTTAACAGTGTAGAGAATCTTTAAATTTTCCACGTGAATGGTTCCTTAACCTATCTTAAGAGTTTTTTTTCATAGTACATAGGTTGGTTTGAATTATCGCACCACGGTCATTTTTTGCACACTTTAGGCTAATTAGATCGGGACCTACAGTTTAACGTGGATTCCGAACCACTAACAAACATCCAGGATTCAAAACTGAAGCCTGCGGGTACCAAACGCCAGAACGCTAGCTAATTGGTTCACAGTACATAAATGCAATACTTAATTCAAGGTATTCCTTTAAATATATATGCAAGAATTTCCTCGGATAGTTTGTTTATCCGAAGTATTATAGATTAAAAAAAAGTTACTGCAACAAATTCCTTTTCATAAGTATCGAGCTATGAAATAAATAAGAAAACAAAGATTTTACAAAAGACATTTTCTCGTTAAAAATGATTATCACCATAAAAATATACTCTGCATGTTTTTCAGAATCCATTATTATTTTTAATTCATAATTCTTAACCAGTATACCATTCTTGTAGTGACAATAATACTTTATTCTAAGTATTTTTTTTTTTTGTTCATAAAAAGTAAAACATTCTTTTGAAAAATACAACATTATTTGACAAAACCTACGTCAACATTTCCTAGTTAGACACCTTTTTTATTCCACGTAAATAATGTTTCGGGTGAAAAAGAAACGCATAATAGGATCTCACAAAATATGAAAATAAAACAGAACAAATAGAAAAGGTTATTTCGCGAAGGGATAAAAATTGAACTTGGAGATAAAACCAAATAACAAGAAGTTATATCTTAAGAGATAGATGAACTTATTAAGATGTAGAGATGATGCCAGACGTTAAGGAGTAGGAATATCGAGTAAGCTAAAATCTCAGGTATGAAATTCAGCCCCTTTGTAAAACAAATTTCTTTTTCAAACACTGTGCTTCAAGTTCTGTTTTTAACTTTTTTATAAAACCTTTTCGTTTTGAAAAGGATTATTTTTTAAGAGAAAATGTTTCTTTAGTGAAATCTTATTTAAAAAACATTTAAAGAATGAAAAAAGTAAAGAAAATTTCAGAGCTACTTAAAATATTTTAATATAAATAGTGCAAATTTGTAATATAAATTTCACTCTTTTAAAATTCGGAAAATTAGAAGTTAATTTTTAAGTGTGAATAAAATGTTTTATAGATTAAATTTATTACTATATTTAAGTACTAAATTGTCAATTACCAAAATATTGCATCAAGTGTAGGGGAAACAGATAAATATTTGATAATGTAGAAGGAATCATTTTTCTCTTAACATACTTAAGAAAGTATGTTAAAATACCAAAAATACGAATGTTTGAATTAAATGACATGGAAAAATTATTAAAGTCAATTTGATAAATATTTATCTTTTTTTAAATTTTATTGATGGGTAGACTTCCAACGATTGCAATGTCGAAGTCATCATTTCAAATTTTCCTCATAACGTTTTTCTATCATCTTTACTGCAGTAAAGAACGTCAAAATAAGTAATTATCTTCATCCAGTTACGCTATGCTACTAATGAGCAGACCATAATTAGGGCTAACTTATGTAATGATTATTCAGTTAATGTCTCACTGGCATGGTAATATTTCGGAGGTACCACATGTCTGGAAGAACTTTCTTTCCGATATTAATATTGCCCAGAAATGTTACAATGATGCTTTCGTGGCAGCCATATTAAAATGCCGTAACTTTTACGATCGAACAAAACTTAACGGAAGTACTTAAATGTAGTGTCTGCCAACTCTTTTATATATATAAATCAGGCCTTAGAACATGAGCCAACTAGTGTTTGCAACTAGAATTGGAGATCCAATACTATAGTGTTCAAGAGAATGAAAAGTCGGGGTCTCCCAGCTGCTGCCAGCCATGTTCCAGGTAATAAATGATGCGTGCGTTTGAACAACTATGCAAATGACATGCAAATCATTACAGCGTCACCTGTAGTGGATAATTCATGAAAATTGGAAGATTTTAGGGCATTTATTTATTCAAGGCGCGTAACGTGGACATTTATTAAACGCTTTCCGGCGATTATACAACGAAGTGAAAGACGTTGTCTTATTACCCAATCATTTTTAGAAGTCCACCTTCCTCAAGCCGTACCCAGAACATTCTTTTCCATTGTTCCCTTTGCTGCTTGAGATGGAGCAACACGCTCGGTTGTAATGCATGGACGGATTTTTAACGGATTTGAAGCGTTGAGGACTGACGAGCAAATTCCGCGCTCGGTTTAGGACTCCGTTACGTGTGTGGCATAAGGGAAGCGACAAAATAAGAATTTTCCAATTTAAGGGTAGTGGGGTTTGAGGGAAAGGGATTTTGGGAGGGAAATTGCTTAAGTTCCACCCCAATGAGAGTAATAAAAAGGAAACAAACTTTGGTTATTCCACTAAGAAGTTTTTTTGAAATCAGTTGTCTGACAAATCAATGGCAGATTGAAAAATATTTCATAAGCGAAATAGACAAGCGTATCTACTTAATATCAAAACATTCGTGATTGACAATAATGTAAGATAGTCTCGTTGATTAAGAAGTAATCTTTCGGTCGCATTGTCATTGCAACACCGTATATAATATAATCGAAGTGGAATATAATAAAAGCGCTTTATAAATAGACGTTAGACTAATAAGACGGATAAATTATGAGAAAAAATTGCAATGATTTTGTCAAATGATTTATGATTTATGATTTTTTTTATGATTTTGTCAAATCATGAAAATTTATTGTGAAACCATTCGGGATTATATTTTTAACAACTTTTCAAAATAGTTTGTATTTGAAATAAAATAGAGATAATACCTTATTTTAGACAAACAATTTTGATGATTTGTAGACAAACATCATACTAAGAATTCTGGAAAGACATTATTTTTTTTTATTTGGGAATGACATAAAATTTAAAAAAAATTTAAGTGGAATGAGATTTAAATAGTAAGGCTAGAGATACTGTTATTAAAGATAATATAAAGATTTTGAAATGAGAAAGATTATAAGCCAAAGATGTGTGAGTAAAGATCGAAGTAATGACACATTAAAAATATATACCTTATTAGAATTGAAACGTGGTATTGAAGTGATTCTCCAATATATATATATTCTAAGAACCAATAATATATATATATATATATTTTAATTACGTCGAGGACTGGGTCGTATTGACCATTTCGCTGTGAGCAGTCAAAAGTGGGCTGCACCGACGTACGCTGTTACTCATTTAGCATTACCCAGCGGGCACGTGTAGCTTGATGATATACTACGGACGCGAATAACACTACCCCCACAAGGCTTTAAGATCCTATTAGACCAGGATCTACGGTTTAAAGTGGATTCCGAAACACTACAAACATAAAAGGCACCGCCGGGTCTCAAAAGAACCAATAATATTAAAATAGCATAATGACAATCCTACTCCCAATGCAACAAGTCCCTTTTAATCCGAGAAGATTCAGACGTACTTTATTTGTACTACAAGTTTGTAAGTCAGTTTCCTCGACTGTGTAGGTGCTTTTCTCAGAATTTGTGCTTTTCTTCTTTGCATGCCATCTTAATTTGCTTCTGAGTGGTGTGGTTTGTTTCGAAGCCTGATAAATATTGTCCAATTAAAGTGTCATTATGCTCTAGAGAAAATAGAAGCAAGACTATATATATGTGGGAAAAAAATGATTGGAATAAGAGAACACGTGACTGTTAGACAAAATAGAGGAAATTAGCAAGATTGAAAACACACATCTTGAAAAGAAGAATATTAATTTCGGAGGCAGAATCCCGAAAGCACTAGATGTTTCCATTCGTTGAATTTATATATTTATCAACTATTAACCATTAATAATTGATTAATTTATCATTAAGTACAAGTTAAGACAAGTCCTAATAATTCGAGTTAATAGGTATCATCACGCATTCGAATTATATAGCACCAGTCAACGTTCTATTTTTCAAAAGCTTGCGAGATAAAGCTACAAGAAAGAGAATTTATAAACTGAAAAATTATAGTTTTTTTTATCCATTAAATTATCTAAGTGTAATAGTAATTTCAGATAAATTTTTATTTACAATTCTGTGTATTTTTATTTATTATTTTCATTAAAAAAATTTTGTCTTGGTTATTTTTCTTTTTCTTTTTCTTTTACTTATTTATTTATTATAATTTTTTAAATATATGTCTGCATTTATTCATTTTGTGACAAAAGGTCCACTTAGTCCAAGTTTCTAGCAATACGAGATGAGGATATGGTCCCAATTAATTGGGATTATCGTTACTAGTTCTTAATGATGAATCTTGATTAATTGATAATTATTGATTAATAGTAATTAAATTTACAACTACTATGAACATTAAATAACTAAATTTAGTGCAAATTTAATTTAAACTAGATATGTTATTGGAGGGCTCATAATAAATTAAAGTTCGTTTTGAGACAAAAAGTTCTCTTAGCCGCGAGTTTCTAGCAATCCGAGATAGGGAGATAGTCCCAATTAACTCTGAATATCGTTACTAGACTGTTCTTAATTATAAATCTTAATTAATTAATAGTTATTGATTAATAGTAAATAAATGTACAACTACTATGAACTTTAAATAACTAAATTAAGTACAAATTTAGTTTAAACTAGATATTTTGTTGAAGGACTCATAATAAATTACGGTTAATATTTTAAAATGGTACGCAAATTCATCATAGAAATAAATGTCTAGACCCAATAGCAGTGAATAAAGTAGCAGTTATAGATGGTTATTATTCAGTGGGATGAATAAATAAGAATTTTCTATTTCAAAATGACCTAAATAATGGCGAATTAAGGATAAAGAATTTAATGGAGTATGGACACTTTGAAGTAGAAATCAATATTGGAAAATACAGCACTCTAGAGTGAAAAAAAAATACTACTATCGGAAATTCAGTATAGCATCGTGAATTAACGAACTTCAAAAAAGCCTTACATATAACATCTAATATTTCCTCCCTAGTATACAAAAAATAACATTGATTATTTCTACCCAGCAGATTATTACCTAAGTCACTATAAAAAGAGATGCTTCAATAACATTGTGATCCGTTAACGACACCCAGACAAGAAATACCTTTCAAATCCAGTCTTTTCTATTATAAATAA
>BPLQ01000787.1:112937-134702 GCA_021605075.1 Caerostris darwini
TATCGGAAATCCAGTATAACATCGTGAATTAACTAACTTCAAAAACCAAAAAAAAGCTTATATAGAATCTAATATTTCCCCCCCTAGTATACAAAAAATAACATTGGATATTTCTACCCATAAGATTATTACCTAAGCCACTATAAAAAGAGATGCTTCAATAACACTGTGATCCGGTAAAGACTCCCAGACAAGAAATGCCTTTCAAATCCAGTCTTTTCTATTATAAATAAATAAAAAAATATCCGCTGAATTTTTAAAGAGGAAATTTAAAATGCCGTCCAGGAAAATAAAAAAGAATTTTGTTTCTCCAATCTTCAAAATGCTAATGAAGGAAATTGAGTTTCATCAAAATGCATTGAGAAGAAAATTTCTAGATTTGGTAATCATTGATTATAAAATAAAATACCTCCCACGGAGACATTTATAAAGTTTACATGATTAGAGTCCCTGATGGATGAAAGACAAAATATAAAATGTTTCACCGTTGGAAAATATTCTGAACTGGGAAATACTGGAATAGCAATTTCTTTTAGACGTTCTGAATAAGCATTTTATATACATATGTCCGTATATATATTTGAAAAATCTCCTGCACATTGATTGAATTCATGTATATTTTGAGCTTTATTCGAGTTTTGTGTATATGAATGTGTATTCTATTCCTTCAAACTGAATGATGGAAGAGATCTTCTTTAACAATGGAGTATCATATAAAATGAGAAATTGGTATTCATGCAAATGTCTTATAAAAAAGAGAACACAGATTTTACATATTGTTACTACTTTATTTAAGAATTCTTCCAATGAGTTTTTTGATTTTCATCAAACAGCAAATCTTCCTTGAATGAATACTAAGTGGAAATGGATCAGTAGAAAATTATCTCCATCAAGAATTAAAATAAAAAAAGTTTTTACTTAGTAGGATTCGGATCAATTCCTGAAATAACTTTTGAAAATATTTTTTCGACATTAGAGCTATGGCACATCTTATTTTGCTTTATATATTATTTTTTAGATGACATATATGTTAAACAATTAATTTAAATCGTTAATTAGAATTTTTACTTGTCATTTTAATACTTTCATCTTTAATATTCTGATCAAGAAAAACAATTAAAAATATTTTCTTAGAATAATTAATTTAGAATTTCAATTAGAAATTATTTCTATAATAATTTCGATATTAATTCATTTCAAAAATTAGTAAATCCAAAATTTAACGCGCCAGTCTTTTAAATAAAAATTGAGGCTTATTGTTTTGATTTGGTTTGTCGCTCTACGGTGATTTCGTGCACACTTCAGGCTAATTAGACCGGGACCTACAGCTTAACGTGTGTTCCGAACCCCTAAAAACATCCACGTCACCGACGGTACTCGAACCCGAAACCTGTGGTACCGAGCGCCAGAGCGCTAGCCACTCGGCCATCATCAATTGTGATAATGGTGACAGGGTGCTTGGAGGGGGTTTCCGGGTTTCTCACATACGACACCCAAATGAGGGGCAGTTGCAGATAAAAGACCTCCTCTCAACAACCATCACTAAGCTGTTCGTGGTATACAAGTTTCCCACTGATGTTCCACCTACATCTTTCTGACTAGGCGTGAGGTGTTAAGAAAAGAAAAGAAAATATAAGTTTCAATACCTTGAAAATATACAGTTAACACTGTGCATAAAAAATTGGGCTTTTAGATCACCCTTTTATATAAGACAGAACCCCAGTAATTCTTTATTCATTTTCTATCCTGGAAAAGCAGAGCACATATGGTAAATCCAGCTTAGTCTTTCTTTATCCCATCGTATTTCCTGCAGGTACAATTAAGCGCAGAAATGACACCCAGTTCCTGTTTCCTATGAATAACCACCTCCACTAAGCTGGGCTCTTCATCAAGCGAGCGGATTTTCGATATTTAATTAGGGAATTCTGTGGGGGACAGAGTGAAAATCTCACTGGAATCCTTTTTCCTTCCGCAACCCCGTTCTGACAAACGGCCCTTTCATAAGTGGTTGGCCTACGAAGCAGTTGTATTTACCAAGCACTCTGGAGTGTCTGTTAGAAGGAGTCGATAAAGGTACTGGATCGAAGTTGTTTCTGTGTGTACTACTAGAGTGAGAGATGGTGTTGCACTGATACTTATGGGTTATGTTTGGAATTGCAGAGCGAATTCGTAGAATTATGTTTATGTGGTCCGAGAGGAAAATCATCGAATTACGCAACTCATTGGTAGAGCCATTCATAAAATATTTAGAAAAAATACACATAGTACAGCAAATTTTTTATGTTCAATAATTGCACATTTATTTAAACCTAAATTTATACTTTCTAAAATGTACATAAAGGGGTTATAATTTGCTAAGGATTTGTAGAGATACCAGAGAAAAAATGGTCCCAATTCCAGGTTCTGAGATACCAGGTCCCAGAGAAAAATCATTGATATACGCAACTTGCTCACACAGTCATTCATAAAATATTTAGAAAAATACACATAGTACAGCAAATTTTTATGTTCAATAGTTGAACATGTATTTAAACCTAAAAATTTATACTTTTTAAAATATACGTAAAAGGGTTATAATTTGTTAAGGAGTTGTAGTGATACCAGAGAAAAAATAAAAATAAAAATAAAAATAATGCAATAAATATTAATTTATGAACATTTTAGCTCTAAAATAATCAATGTATGAAAATAATAATTATTTAATAAAATATAAAAACTGGGGAAATTATATATGATGGATTGAACCACTTAAAATAGTGCATAAATTGATGTTGCGATTACTGTATCTCAGATGTTAAAGATTCAATTTCGACTTTTTAATTAGAAAATACAAACAAACTTTGAAGGACCCTTGTTGTTCACTTTTGAAAGTGATCTCATTTGGGAGGCTTTTACTTCAGAGGCAGCGGGTGATTACAAAATTAGGATTAGCTAACTAATTAGATCATTTCCGCAAGCTTTAACAAGAGCTGGCCTGCTGTTTTCCCATTCTGTAACTAATGAAAGATTTTCGTTTTCCGCAATGGCAATGCTTTGTTCTGCTAACTCATTAAAAACCGTTTAAGCTGATTGCAGACAGTTCTGCACTTTGACTCAATGCTTAAATATAAACTCTACAATAATTTTGTTTACCAAAGAGCATACTCATAGGATTTTCTGGGGAAACAATTAAAGATTTAAACAATCTATGAAAGCATCAATTTCCACGAAAGATGAATTATGAAATTAAACGCGTTAAATAAGGTTCATAACTACCGTATTGAATTTATTAATCTCTTCTTAAAGTAGAAGATCAGGTTTCCACGGTGCTGTGAGCTTAGCTAGCTTCAGTTTACGTTCCACTAGAACCTTAGTGTTAGTAAATGATTACCTTAATAATAAATACTTGACGCATAATCAACGTAGATAATAATACTCGGCAATTCTATACCCCTTTAACTTCTGAATGAGAAAGATATAACTCCGAAAGAATGCTGTTTTACATAATAATACTTCCAGCTTTTAAATTGAAGCCAATAGGAGTATAATGCTATTAAAGTTAATTGTACATATATAATTGGTATATTCTCAATTTTGAATACATTATTTAATATCAGTAATTCAATTTATCACTTGATTAAAAGGTAAATTACACATTTCATTAATGCATGCGGCAAGTGTCATTTCATTTTACATTCTAAATAATATTGTATTCCTATGTGATATATAATTAATGCAAATAATTGTCACACATAAGTGTTATATAATATATATGTAATATAATATACATATTCAAATAAATTTTATTCAAGCAGTCTTATCAATTCAATAGTTGATATAAATTCGTATTAGGGGTATATTTGAAAATAAATACTAAACTTTTGTAATGAAATGTTTTAAAAAAATGCAAAATTCTGTAGCTTTAATAAATTTAATATGATCAAAAAAATAACTGAAATTAATAAAAAAAATCATGAATTTCCATGTGAAAAATATTCATTTAATTATAATTAAAAGAAAGAAAACGTCACGTATATGTTTCTGTAACATAACTTGAAATAAATTATTTGAACTTTATTGCAAATAATTTGAAATAACACGAATACAAAACTCATTCCGGATAATCCTCACCATTCCGTGACCAATAAATTTGCTTTCAATTAATTTGATCTTAATATTTACCAAACTGCACCAAGGTAATTTCCACCCATAGAGACCGTTAACACGTGCTTTTAATCCTAGCAGAATTGCATGGGTTCAGTTATGCGCTCGGTGGACTCCATCTGCTAAAGCTGCGGATTACCAACATCTAGGCAGTTAACCCGGGTAGAAGTTGGGCGTCCCTTTGGTTTCTCGGTCGAAAAGATATTCTCAGTGTAGACTCAAAGGGCTTTATGGATGTCAAGATAAGGGAGCACGTCCCCATCATGGGCAGCATCCTAATCCAGCTAATACAAGCACACGAAATTGCTGTCACTTTGGCGTACGCGGTTTCCAGGGGTCGGTAGCCGGAAGGACTGTTAGGGTAGAATTTAACTGAGTTTACCAAAGGACTGAAACATAGAAGGCCCATTATTAACACAATCCTAAATCCTATTTAAAATTAATCCTATTTTATTATTCCTATTGTTTCTGGAAATAACGGTGGAGATTTGTCAAACTTATTCGATAGAGGTAAGGATTTCATCTAAAAAAAATCAATAGCTACATATTACATTATAAACGTATAAAGCCTACATTTAAATATAAGAAACTTAAGCATTAATGCTTCTATAAAATAAAAAAAATATTAATTTTAGTTTGAGGTCATTTGATTATTAACTCATTCGTTCCATTGATTGCATATTCACTATTTGCTGTAAAAAGGCATTTCCCTCTTTTTTGGTTAGGCTATAGCTGTTTTTTGCTTTAAATTTTGTCCTTTCTTCTTTGATTTTTATTATTAGAACATATATCTTGATAAATTCTTTATTAAAGATAACTTTATTTCGCAGGCAATGTAGACGAAGTAGCCATGGGTCAATTTTTATAGGAATATAATTTTAAACCTATTAATACTTATAAAATGTTATTGTAATTTAATTAAAATTGAAAAAAATGTCTGATATTTTTTTTAATACTTAACTTTAAAAGTAATTATTATTAATACGAATTAAAAAAAGTGTATACATTAATTTCAAAATTATATAATTGTGCTTCCTGAATGAAAAACACTTTTTTACGAAGTTGCTGAAGTTATTCACGAAAGTTTAAAAAAACCCAAGGAAGAAAAATGAATGATAAGCAGTTTAAAGTCTACAAGTTTGCAAAATCGCCATAAATCGGCATTTAAATTAACTTTTATAGAATACGCAATAGTAAATTCTGTTCATTAAAGTTATCTGACGAAATAATCCAACTAAAAATTTATTTATAAATTCTATTTCGGTGCGTTAACGAATTTCAGTGGATATTCTAATATATTGAGGAAGCAAGTCATAAATCACTTTAACTAGCTTCTTTGAAAAGAACTGGGCCACAACTCTTAAGGTAGTTCATCCCATCGGTATTAATAAATGATTAACAGCATAGAATTTAAGAAACTGCTAACCAGGTAGCCGAAGTCAATGCGTGATGTTAAATAATTTTAAGTAGATATGCATAAATTACCATACACCCGAATAATTTTATTGATTCTTTTAATAAGACCAATTATTGATAAATAATGATAATTATTTTCCTTCATACCATGTATTAGTATTATAAATGAAATAAATGTATACTTGCCCTATATAAACCACACTAGGGGATTGTGTAATTAGAATTTTTGATTCACGTTGATTACATATCGTTGCCAACAGTTAGTGGAAATATAGTAGTTTGAAAGCTAATTTAAAATTACAAACAGCAATGGGAAAATTTAGTTCACATGAAAAATGCAAAAAAATTGCAAACTATTATAAATTTGTTAATGACTAGATTTGTCATTCCAAAAAAGATTATTAGAAAAAATAATTATCCTGATCATAAATTATTTCTCTCCAAGACGTTGCCAAATTCAATAAATTATAAATTCATAATTTAAAATTAGAAAAAACTAATATAATTAAATTTTCACAAATGGAAAATTTATTATAGGATCAGTCTAATCAAAAATTACTACTAAACTAAAAAAAACCCCACTAATTTAAAATTACAAACAGCAATGGGCAAATTTAGTTCACATGAAAAATGCGAGAAAATTGCAAACTATTATAAATTTGTTAATGCCTAGATTTTGTCATTCCAAAAAAGATTATTAGAAAAAATAATTATCGCGATCGTAAAGTATTACTCTCCAAGACGTTGCCGAATTCAATAAAATATAAATTCATAATTTAAAATTAGGAAAAAACTAATATAATTAAATTTTCACAAAAGGAAAATTTATTACAGGAACAGTCTTAACACAATATTTTTATTCAACCGAAAAAATTAAATGAAATCTAGAGACAGCGATAATCTATTATTGTTATTATTTTTTTGTCGTTTTAAATGATTCCAAAACCCTTAAAATATCAATCTTTTTATAATCTCCTGAAAATTAAAGCTTTTATTTTCAATTCCATTTTGAATCAATATTTCTTTCTTCTACCCCAATACAAAACGAATTATTTTTATTAGCGTTCATCAACATAATCAAAAGTCTTACCGTAATGCATTTTTCATCAATTATACTAAATTGAAAGAGCGAACTGGAGCGAGGCGAGTGAAAAATGACTCACAAAATTTGTTAGAGAAAATTTTATCCTTAATTGATACAGAAGAGAAACTAAAACACTTGAGATCGATAGGATAAAGAACAGAGTCCATTTGAATGATGCTTTAAAAAAATGGTTATTTCTCAAGAGCTGCATACAAGATATCAAACACCGATCGATTTGCTGAGCATGTCAAGTTCTTATAAAGTTTGAAATTAATATTTGAGTTTGACGTTCCCATTTGTCAAGTTCTGTCACATTTTCGAAGGCATCTTACAATTCGAAATGAATCATTCGAAGAAGATACAAAAAATGCCAAAAGCGTATAATTCAATTGCTTTTTTTAATAAAAGTAATGGAAAATTGGTATATCGTAAGAAATCTCGAAAATACAGTTACTTTGTAAAATACAAATAATGAATTATTAGGTAATCTGTATAATGGTTATAATTTTTAACCTACCCACTGAAATTTAATAAAAGATTCGCGCTTTTGTATACAATATACTTAAAACAGACATTAGAAATTAATTACGACTGAATTTAAGTTAGATAATTATTGAATGAATTTCATATAATCAAGTGTAAGAAAATTGGTCAGAATTTAAGCACAAGGTTTGAAAAAATGGTATTTAAAATTTATTTCCCCAGAACTGACAATGTTCCAATCATAATTGCATATTTCAAAGACAATGTACCATCATTTTTCATCGTTATGTACTTATCAGTGAAATATTTCAATAAAATAAGTTCCTTCAATGCAAATGACAAGAAATATATATTTTGATTTAACTTCAAATGATAAAAATTTAATTTACATTTTAATTGTCATAAGTATATGCAATAAAGTGAATATAATTCGGATTTTGATTCTATGAAATGTAGCTTAGGATTCAATTTTTTTTAATTTAAAAATTTATACTGATTTTTATTTGATAATCTTCAATCAATAATAATATTAGATCCTTACAGATTAAATTTAAAACTTCTTTTGAAGTATCTTTTCCGAGAATCCTTTTTATTTCAACTTTTTAAAAAATGATCATAAGCTTACTTTGTCTCAGCCTTCAATTTTATTCGAAAAAGTATGTACTTTCATTCGAAAAAGGTTTTTTAAATCATAATATATAGGTCACATCTTTGTGAGGAATTTTAATTGTTCCCAGTTTCAATAATTTTAAATAGAAATTAAAATATAACTAATTGTCGTTAATTTTGTAATGGTTATGTCAAACTGTTCTTGCATCAAGAAATAACAAGCTAGTTTTCCAGACATAGGCATACTATAAAAGCATTTTGACATGATATTAGTACCATTTATAAAATAATGGAGAACTAGGAAAGAATGTAACCATTTTGAAAGATAAACGACAAGAGCAGAGAGCAAAACACTGATAATTTCCTCGCGACAGCAGCCATATTTACAAGTACATAAAAGGAAGTGTTCCCCCTGATCCTATAATTTTTCATTAACGGGCTGGTACTCCTACTTTAGGACTCAAGTTGATAAATGTATTACAGCAGTATTTCAGAGTGCGACCCAGCAGACTGATTTCGTGAAAAATGACTTCGCCACAAATGGGATTTCAGTGAAGAAGATGCACAATAATTCAAATCGTGAGAACCTAAATCCAAACCTGAAACTCTACAATGACGTCTGATTGCTAAATTTCCACGTGATCGTGACTACTGCTAACGCCTCGGTAACTTTGTCACGAGTTTATGGCACCTGCACCAACATGGGCGTCACAATTCTATCTCCTTTATATTTCACGACCGTCTGTTCGCGAATTGTTGGTCGCCGTAAAATGGTGGGGGAGGAAGATGGATAATTCATCTTTTGTTCCATGTGGTGAAATAATTACAATCTCCTCAGGCATTTCGTGAAAGATTTAATTTCCGCTGCGTCATGCTTAGCCTTCCGCCCACCTATGAGCAGGAGATGGGGTAGTTCAGCCACTTCGAAACCCAGATCCATAGCACAAATTAAAATGCAAAATAAATAAGCTGTAAATGTATAGAATGGTATTGGATGGAGAAATTGGTATCATGGTAAATTAAGTTTGGGTAAATGATTGAAAGAAAAAACGTATATTATATTTATTCAATTCCATCTATTAGCTCACACTCTCCCTATATATATCTTGTTCAAATTTTCAATCGTTAATAAAATACATTTTATTCATCCACTCAAGTTCAAATACATTTTTTTTAACTTGTAGTGGATGACACTTGATGTTAATACAGTTTTCTCAAATATTAATTCATTGATTTTAATTAATATTTGAAAAATTCATTAAATTTAAGTAATTAATTTTAGTTTTTTTGAGATTAAGTTGCATATATCTACCAATAAGAATACTAGATAAACTTAAAAAAATGAATGAAAATTATTTGTAAAGGACTTTCTGCAATATAGTGAAAAAAAGTAGGAATTGACTTTACATTTTTTTTTTTTTTTTATAATACTTGTTTAAGAAGCAAGAATCAATAGTAACTATTCATTATATACAAACTAATAAACTAACAGAATGTTAGTATTTATTTTCCGTTCACTTTGAGATCATTTTAATTAATAATGTAAGAATTATGTCTCCAATAATGTATTAATCGATGTTCAATAATTAATGTATATAATATGTATAAAAATCAATTATATGCATATTAAAAAAACTAAATTTTCCTATTATAGCTGTGTATAATAGCTGAACAATTTCAAAGATCGTTTTAATATTTTAAGATATAGTTTGAAGAAGCATTTAATTAATTTCTTAAGTTGGTGTAACCAATTTTATTATATATTAACTTAAACAATTAAAATTTTTTATTTAAATTTTATAAATTCTAATTTTATTCTTTACATTTAATTATTCAGTAGCTTTAGTAAAAAACTTAATTAATTTTTTTATTTAAAAATTTATTTAAGGAATAAAATATGAACGTTAAATATTATTTATGTTTATTTTAGTTTTACTTATTAATATTTTATGAATTCAAATTATGATACTTCTTCATTTCAAAAAAAATAAAGAATTAAATTATTTTTCAAAAAGTATAATAAATATTTTTAAAATAAGAAAATCTGGCTAAATGCATAAAAAAAAATTGGTATAAATTTTTAATTTTCTTAATTACACGGATAAAATTATTTCTTTTTTAACTTTCAGCTTTCCGAAATCATGTGCATGAATGTAATCTCGTTTAAAAGAAAAAAACATTTCTACAATAATTTTTATTTTTAATTTGGAAAGAGGTGCCTAATTTACATATTCTTAAATATTTTGTAAAGATTGCATTATAATTTAAAAAAAAAAAAATTATTTTAAGTTTTGAAGGCACTAGAAAGCAAACTGTACAAAAGTTTTAGCAAGTTATAATTTATGTTATTTTATAACGGCATTTGATTTTTAATGTTTTTTAAAAACATTCTCAAAAATTACACAAAAATTTTGTTTTGGATATTTTTTTCTTTCGATTGGTGCAAAAATTAAAAGAAATATATAAATTAGAACGCGGGATATCGTTCATTAAGAGAAAGTTTCATTAAAAAATTGGGAAAATCAATTTTTGATCCGCTATATTTTCAGTAATTTTAATCAGATCTCTTCAAAAATGAAAAAAAATTTAAAAAAAAAACCAATCATATGCTAATTTTATCATGTTGAATTGATCGTGTTAAAAATCTCGGGTTCCGTAACGAAAAAATATCGAGTTAGCAATTAATTAATTATGTTAATTCCTTTGGTTAATCAATTGCATTGAACCATAAGTCAGTTCCCTTCGAACCATTTCCAAGAACTTATGTGAAGATTTAATGAAAATTACAAAAGTTATTAAAGGTGTCCTCCCTTTTTTTGCCGGATTTACCCAAAGGATAAAAAGGTATGTTTTTTTTTTTTTTTTAACTCAGTAGCGTACAAAGTGAAATTGAAACAGACACTACAAAGGTTTTTCTTATCCAAAAGAGAAAAAAAATTTTAATCGTGGGAAACATAAAAGTGGCCATGTGGAAAAGTGCAATTTATTTCTATAGCTTTCTAAATGCCCTGATAGGGGAAGACGTGCTATAAATATTCTTGCCTCTTCAACTATCTCGAGCAGAAGGCAGGGTTGTTTTCTTGTATTTTTAAGTTTTTTTTTCTTCTAAAATGTTAGCAAGGAAAGTTGTTCGCCTTTGTATTCCTTAAATTAAGCATAGGATTCAAGTGAAACAGACAGTGTAAAATCAAATAAAAAAATTGCACAAAGGCTTTACATATTCAAATACGTTCTTAAAAATGAAAACGACTGAATCCATAACAACTCAAAATATTCCGTCAGCACTCTTCTTTCTCAAAAACCTTTGTTTCAATATTTTAAAGTAAAACGAATGCTTACGAGTATTTTGATTAGAATTGAAATATTATAAAATCATTATTCTCAATTTTAAGTTTAAAATTAAAGTTAAAAAATTTATTAGTTCATTATAAATTTTACATTTTATTATTATGATTATTTATTATTATTATTATTATTATTTTTTTTTTTTGATGTTACTAAAAAAGTTAGGGTAGAAACAGAGAATGCAATCAATAAGATTTTCACAGAAGTGAGTTTTTTCACAAACAACAACAATAATAATAATTATAATAATAATGAACACACACTTGAAAAAATATAATCGAGACTCAATTTATTCTTATTACTCAGTGTTCTACTATTATTATTAGTTCTACTATTCTACTACTTATTTTTGAAAGTTAGGGTACAAACAGCGAATGCAATAGAACAGATTTTCGCAGAAATGAATTTTTTCAATAATAATAATAATAATAAAGAACACACACTTAAAAAAATATAATGGAGACTTAATTTATTTTTATTACTCAGTGTTCTAGTAAAATAATATTAAAATAGTTCTAGATTATTTTTTAATTTAGAGAATAGTAATTGCTTTTATTTATTTTAATCTTTACTTTAACATAATACAATAAAATCTAATATACAAGGTAAAGTACATCTTTCAAATGAATAAATCATATTTATATCATTTTTTCAAAGAATATTGACATTAATTATTTACAAAAAGTATTTACATGTCGAATATCTGCATTTACAGTGCTTTTTATGTTACTCGGGTAAATTGTTGACAATTTTCATATTAAAATCCTAAAGAAATCCACGAAAAAATCTATTAAATTAATCGAAAAAAAATGTTTTCCTGGAACTTTCGCTTTTAAAAGTTCGATTAATTCTTTTCAACTGATTTAATCAATTATTCAGTTAATAGAATGTTGAAATAACAAGAATATTATTTACAATTTTTTAAGACCTTCATATCCTTCGTACAAAATTCCTCACGAAAAAGGAATTTTTTTTCAATAAAAGGAGAACTAACTGATGATCAAAATCATTTAATCCAACGTCAGCCGTTTAAATTATAGAGGCCTACTTGAGAACAGAAAAATGCAGCAATTTGCATCAGAAAAATTGCAGCAATTGTTGAAAATTTTTATGTTAAGAAGATAAAAGCTTAAAGAAATCCACCAAAAATTAATCTATTAAATTAATCGAAGAAAATTAATATTTTCTTTGAACTTTCACTTTTAAAAGTCTGATTAATTGTTTTCAATCAATTATTCAGTTAATAGAATGTTGAAACAACAAGAATATTATTTTCCATAAAATTTTATTTTTTAAGATCTTCATATCCTTCGTACAACATTCCTCACAAAAAAGAATTTTTTTTTTCAATAAAAGGAGAACTAACTGATGATCAAAATCATTTAATCCAACGTCATTCGTTTAAATTATGGAGGCCTACTTGAGGATAGAAAAATGCAGCAATTGTGCAGCAGAAAAATTGTAACAATTGTTGACACTTTTTATGTTAACAAGATAAAAGCCACGAAAAAATCAATTAAATTAATCGAAGAAAATTAATGTTTTCCTTGAATTTTCACTTTTAAAACTTTTATTAATGGTTTTCAACTGATTTAATCAATTATTCAGTTAATAGAATGTTGAAATAAAAAGAATATTATTTACAGTTTTTTAAGACCTTCATATCCTTCGTACAAAATTCCTCACAAAAAAGGAATTTTTTTTCAATAAAAGGAGAACTAACTGATGATCAAAATCATTTAATCCAACGCCAGTAGTTTAAATTATAGAGGCCTACTTGAGGACAGAAAAATTGCAGCAAGCCATTCTAAAGAGCGGACATAAAAGAGCTTTGTGCATCTCGTGTAAAATAGGCAGGTGCGGACAAATAAGGAAACACGTTTTAGCAACCTTCCCACGCCCCCAAAAGCACTAGTACCCTCTCAGAAAACCCCGCCGTTATCTCCAAGAGGTTCCATTAGAGATAAATTCAAAAACTCCCCGTTTTGGGGGAACACCGCGAGATTTGAAGGCTAATTTTATGGTGGTATTCCACCTTGACAGGCTCTCTTCCTTTTCAGAAACATACAATGGGATTTCTTTTGAAACAACCAACTCTATTACAAACAAAGAGTTAAACATTATAAAAGACCTATTTAGTATATTGTTCTACCCCGTGTTCCTTTAGAAAAGTGATATAAATAGATCAAGGGTTTGGAAAAAGGACAATGTGTTACCTATGTTTGGGTTCACCTGATTATTTAAAACCATTTGTTATTTGGAAAGAATTTGAAAGAAATTTTCAGTACAATCGAAAGATTGATGTTTTAAAGGTCTAGTCTATAGTCTTTGTCAGCGAATTGGGAAAAAGACTTTTTAAGAAACTGAAACGGAATAAACAAAAATGACATTAAGTTTAAAAAAAGTCCCACGTCATGCCATACCATTTTTATATTCTTAAAAAGCAAACTAATTTGTCATGCATATAACTACAAAAAAACAAACAAACAATGAAATATTGTAATTAAATAAACTAAACCTTCAGGAATTATGAACTGCTGCTTTTAGATGGGTCAAATTATTGCAAAAATACAAATTTGGAAAACCTGAAAGCAAACCTATCAGTCGCATAACAGAAAGATAATAAATAATGTAGTGGATTTTTAATCGATCTTTTAAATTTAAAAGAATATCTTCGGCTGTTTTTAATTATAATATCTGATATAACAGGCTTTAGGGAACTGAATGTTGGATTCTATTTGATTTTATTTTTTAAGTTCCTACTGTAGTAAGTTGAGGTTGTCGCTTATAGAGCACATATCGTTTGAAAGTCTTCAGTTTCTGTTAAAATATGATCTTTATATATTAAAGAATTTATTATATATTATTTCTCTTTTATTTCTATTCTAACAACTAATCTTCTGAAGATTTTTAATCTTAATTTTCAATACATTTCTATTGTTTCTTTCTTCAAATTATTAAATCATAAATTAATTTAGCAACAAAATTTAAAGTTATTATCTCAAAAAACATTTGTTTTTTTGTTTATAGTGAATACAACAAAACTTTTTAAAGTTTTATTATTCTATGAAAGATTTAAAAATTTGTTAACTATTCTGATCTTTTGGATGGAACGATTTTATTAATTGAGGTAATAGTATTTAAAAAACTCATCTGTTAACTATAATTAGTTCTGTATGTTTTTTTAAATGCATTCCGTAATGAACGTGCTCCAGATATATTTAGTTAACGCTAAACAAATTTTGAGTGTGTTTGTCAAAACAATATAGTCTATACTTTCTGATTTTCCTTTGAATGCATGAAATTTTAAATAAAATGCCTTTTTTAAAATAGTTTTAATTTGAAATGTGATAAAAATATTGCATCGACTATATTTGCACAGCCCCATAAATAAATAAGAACAACAAACATATTTAGAGAGCATACATAAATTTCTAAATAAAATTCATGATGCCTATAAAACCAGGAGCACCACGTATCATGTTAGATGAAGAACTTACTTGGAAATAATACTCATAAAAAAACCGAAAATTATTTGCAATAAACTATGGAAACAATATCAGAAGCGAATGTCAAGTTATGGATGGCTCAATGGTAAAAATATAAGTAAATTGCTAATAGAAAAATTAGCTTGCAATGTGTGTTATTGACACGTACTAAATCACTATGTTTATTTAAGCCCCAAAACAAACAAGGAATGCTTTTCTTCGTGTTGATTAATTTGAGTCATTTTTTACCAGCAACATTGAGTATTGCACTTCATTCTGTCGTTCTCACAAGGGAAGCGTGCTAACATCCATTTGTTACTTTCTAATAAAGAACTTTTTACAAGAGAAGGTTTCTTTCGCTTCTGAGAAGTTCATTAAAATGTATCGTCGCAATTACACTTAGTTGATACAAGAGAAAAGAAACTAAATTTTTTAGCAGCACATTCGTGGTCACTAGGGAACAGTTCTAATCAACATCCGTACCGATTTTCGATAAGGCCAAACCGTGTCGCGTGTCGCTCAGTTTTTAAGTGAGTTGGGGTTTATTTTTTGTGCCTCTTGAAACAACGCTTATGTATATGGTATCTATTCACTTCATTTTCATTTCGCATTGCAGCAGTAAAACTATTCTCACTTCAAAATAATGCATACGTTTTCCAGGAAAATGTAATTTTTAATGATGTAAGATTTTTGCCAAACAATAGTTCATTTGTTGAATCATTATAAAAGGATAATACACTTTTAAATTTTAATACCTTTTTCTTACGCTATTTTATTGCTTACTAACCGATTATATTTTATTTTGATAAATATGATGCTTTTAATTAGTGCTCTAAAGTATTACAACAGCACATTTCAATGTGCTTTCAATACGCTTATGTATATGATATTTATTCACTTCAATTTTTAAACGGCATAGGTGAAAACCTAAACATTAGAAATGAATCTCTTTTGAGCATATGTATGTGCATAGGCGAACTAGTATCTGTCCCTTTTAGAAAAAAGAAATGAATTATTCATGGCTTTAGTTGGGTATAGATGTCTTTATTTCATATATTTATGTTTATATAATATTTATATATACATTGAAGTAATTAAAGTTTTAAGGTTATATTTTGCGTTAGAATCAATTAAGGTTTTTGGTAAAATCTTTTCTGAGGACCTTATATAATATTGCCTAAGTTATTATAAATATGAAATAAAGACATCTATACCCAACTAAAACTATGAATAATTAATTTTTTTTTCAAACGTGAACAGATACTAGTTTCGCCTATACACATACATATACATATACTCAAAAACGATTCATTTCTAATGTTTAGGCTTTCATATGGAGACTAATGACAGTTTGTTATATCTATCTCAAATTATCTTAAATACTTTTATATTTGAACAACAAATTTAATTTTAATTATTAATTAATTAATTTCATAACAAAATTTTGTTTGCTTTGTAAGGATAAAAATCAAAATACATATAAAAAATCCGGACTAAAGATAATAAAAACTGTTGTGACTAATCAGTAATATCCGTAAATGGCAATATTAAAAATTGTTAGACAAAGCAATTTACAAATTTTTAAGAAGATCTGTCAAAAGTAATTGTGGACGCCTTTTGTTGTTTGTCTGGTATTTGAATGTTCGCAAACGCGTTTTAGAAATTCGAGATTGTATAGCAACATAGATATAGCTATTAAATTTTCTTTGACTAGTACACCTAGCAAATAATAGATTTGTTCTTTCATGCTTTTAAAATGAATGTTTACTTTTTTTCCACACAATCAATAGTCGACTACCGATTGTGTGGAAAATTGACAAGTTGCCAAATCGAAACAGACCAGCGTAATAGGAATGAAAGGCACTTTCGGAGGGGTTTTAATTACAATAAAAATGATTTTAATTGTTAATAATCAAAATTTTAAATTAGGTAATATAAACGAAAAATTGGAGGAAAAAATTCAACAATAACTATTAAACTTATTTCTTATTTGACTAGCACCCCTAACAAATAATAGATTTGTCCTTTTCGGCTTTTAAAACGGATGTTTACTTTCCACACAATCGATAGTCAAACTATAGTTCTATTTTTTAGAAAGAATATAGTTAATAAAATTATATTTAGAATATAGCAGAATATTGATTTAAATTTTAAAAAATTTTGAAACGCCATTTAGAGATTTAAATTTTAAAATTAACAATGAACGAAAATTTTATTTGTGTAACAAAATTTTATTTTGTTATGAGTTACACGTTTTTGGTTAGTCAGAAATGAATGAAATGTAATAACTGAGTCCTCTATATACTATTTAATGAAATAAATAGATCAAAATTCACGCATAATTCATGAATGCTCACTGTTTAGCGTCAGTGAACAAAATGTCCTTAGAGTGACAACCCAAACCTATTAAGCGTGGTAAGTAACATTTAAATTTATTCCCATTATACAGAAAAAAAAACCTCGATAATGCAGAGCTATATTGCATAGCTACATGCTGCAAAATATATACATATTAATTTTGAAAAAAAAGTTGTGAATTAATAAATAATTTCGTGTAAATTTGATACAAGAGAAAGTTTTCTGAGCTCACGATATTTAAAGCAGATTAAATTACGAACAAAGTCAAGAAGCCTTTATAATGGAATATCGGTATCGCATTGCAAATAAATAGATAGATTTTGTCATTGTTGAAAGCACAAAAACCGGTTCAGAACAGAAGGCGAAGCGATGAAATCCGTCAGATAATACTAAGTGCACAGACTTCAAATCCAGAAAGCTAAGGATAGTATTTCAGTTAATGCGATTCCAAAAACAATGACCGTATTAATTTTCGTAACTCAAAATCAGATTTGACAAGGAAGAGCGCCTTTTGAGAAGAAGAATTGGAAAAGGATCTATAGTACATATATATATATATATGAAGAGTCAGATTTTCTCAATTTTTACTGTTATAAGAATAAATAAAAGTAATATAATTTTTATAATACTTTGAAGATGAAAGACGTGAATTTCCGTCTTACATGTACGTGAGCTGTAGGTGACGAATGACGGAAATTTAAGTCATTCGCAGAGATGCCAACCATTATAGAATATATTAATCACTTTTTTGAACAGCAATTTTGCTATACTGTATAGCAAAATTTTCAAGTTTTTTCAATATAGCATAAGTTTCTTTTCTTAAGCGGCATTGCAAATTTAACAATAAAAACCAGAATGAAGTTCAAAGAAACTCTTTTTCCAAACCTCACAAAAATTCAGAAATTGGCGTAAAACCAAATTTATCCCAAATTTGATAATTTTTTTTTAAAACTGAAATTGATACAATTTCGAAATTTTTTTTTTAATTGATCTAAGCTTTTTATTACAAAAATCCCTGCTGAATATCGGATGTAAATTGAGGTCGTGCATAGAAGAACACATACACAAACTTTGAGAATTATATATATATATATATGCTTTAAAAATCTTCGAATTTGACCTATAAGTTAAATTTTAGATTTTTCCACAATAATCCAACCCCTTTATTTAAACATTTATTAGAGACTTATCATTATTTAAATTTTTTATATATCATCACAGCGAACAAATGCTAAAATATGAATTTTATATCTAGCATTTATTTAAATGAACACATCGAATTTACAAATTTAATGTGATATAGTGATGCTAATTTGAAGTACAACGGCATGGAAAATCTTTATTATCATGAATGAAATGTTCAACGTTTGACTATAACATGTTATAAAATAAAACTGATGACAGTTTTCATTAAAAAGAACCTAAAAAAAGGCTTATATAATTCGAATTTTTATTGCTGTTTTTAAAATCCAACCCGTTTAATTAATGTTATCGATGTTTTGGGTCCCAAAAGAGTTTTCCCCTCTCTACATAACAATCTTCCAATCCCATAAACCACGGAAACTGACATAAAAAAACGCGTGATATTGGAAAGCAATTATCTTTGTAAGAAAATGAACTGGGACGTCACTAAAAGTGGTGCAGACAGTTTCATTTAGGGAAGTCAATTAATATAGTTCTCATATGAGAAGTGTGTTATTTTGAAAAGTGTTAGAAATGTAATTTCTATATTTAGTAGTGTTGTTAATTATTCGGTTAATTACTTTTCCACCCATTTTTGGCTGGATCTCAAAGTATTTCGCTTTGCGGATAATATTGATTTCTAATTCTCACTCATCCATATCAAAAAACGAGTAGAAATGAAAATGAAAATGAAATAACTATACTAACGAGAAGACATACATGTTCTCTTTCAGCAAGTAATCATAATAAACTATTACAGATAGAAAAGATAAAAGAATAAAAAAATAATAATAGAGATCCATAAAATGATGTCATCAGTTTTCCCTTTTAAAAAGTTTTTGGGAATCCTCTAATAATATTTGGAAATCATCAATATTATAATAAAACAACGGATGACAACTGATTATCTACTTTTAGAAATATTCATTAAATAATTTTTATAATTATTATGCTGATCTTCCATCATTTATCCGTAAAGAATTGCTTTCAAAAAGTTTAAAGGGCTAGTTACTAAAGTAAAAATTACATTGTGCACAAAATAGTTATATTTTTTAGTCATAGTGTTTATATTAAGTGAGTAATAAATATGTGCAAATGATAAATATATCTCAAAGATATTAAATATATACATTACTTATCAAAAAGAAGAACACAGAAAAACAAATTTTCAGGGATTAATAGCAAGATGGGTTTTGGTTTTTTACCATGTATCCATTTTTTTACTTGTTTATCATTTTACCATTTATCTATTTTTTTACTTATTTATCATTTTACCATTTATCTATTTTTTACTTATTTATCATTTTACCATTTATCCATTTTTTACTTAACATTTTACCATTTATCCATTTTTTACTTATTTATAATTTTACCATTTATCTATTTTTTATTTATTCAAAAAAATATTTCATCTAAAAATTTCACTCTTATTTGGATACAACCCTAAGCATTTAAAAAATTTTATTATCCAAGAAATTGAAATAGTAATGCTCTACATGTTTATATTATCAGGGATTTATGTACTTTGACAAACAGCATTATCAATATTAATTTTTCATTATTTTATTTTTAAACGTGAATATTTCGTTTTCTAAACATATTTATTTATTTGAAGAATTTGTTTCTTTTATTTTTTATTTTAATGTGTTTTTTAAAATTTTATTATTATTATTATTTTCAAATAATTAAATTTTGTATTAATTTTTTTTAAAAATAAATATATTTATTTTAATTCACATTAAAGAAATATAATTTTTCGTACATATTATGAAGTACAAAAAAAAAAGGCCGGTTTAGTAATTTTGAAAAATAGTTAAAAACGGAGAAAAATAAAGTTGAAAAGCTTAGAACTACACAAATCATCAGCTTATATAAACTAGAAGAGCAATTTGGCGTAACTTAAAACTAGTTTGCATACAGCATATAACTAATGAAAATACAAAAATTACAGAAGGTAGTAGATTAAATTGTGTTTTGAATCAATGAAAACCCATATCAAAGAGGCAACAAAAACTTTGTGACAACATATAAATATTATTTTTCCTACCATATATATATATATATATATATAAAGCACTGTATAAATAAAATTAAAAAGTAAATGGAGTTACAAAATATCTTGAGCAAAACTGATAATAAACACACAAGATGTAAATCAACTAAGCCCATAAAGCACAACGACTTTTAAATGGGCAAATAGAATAATAAATCCTATAATTCTAATAATTCTTTTGTAGTCTTTCTTTAAAGTTTTTATTAGTATATGCTGTTAACAGATAATATTTCATTCATAATTTTGAATGAGGTTCTCTCACATGTTGTTAAGTTACCAACAAAAGAAGAAAAATATAATTCAGAAAAGGAAAATGAAAAAGAATATAAGGAAACAAAAATGGATGTATACAGAAATATATGAAAAGACAATAAAAAACATAATGAAGAGAAAAATACTGATCACTAGATATTTTTACATATTTCTAGGTTCATTTAATTTTGATGCAGAGAAAAATAAATAAAACATATGTATGGTATTTGTAAAATGAAAAGAATCTTGATGGTGTATATGTAACTTGGTATCATTTATTGTAAGAATTAGTGGTTTCGTGTATTTTTAATTAATTCCTCTAAAGATGAATTTCGTTTTTGAGTTATTTTTGTTTCAAAGGATGTTTCTCAACAACCTACACACTAAAGAAAAAATAAAATAATTGTTGAAGAAAAGCAATAAAAATTTTGTAGTTGAAACTTTATCTAATGAAAATGCAGTGAAATGTGAAAAAGGATGCCAAGAATTTCGGATCGAAATTTGCATTAAAAATATGAGTACATATTAAAATAGCTTAAAGCAGATTTATATTTAATGCAGATGTAAAAGTTTATTGGAAATTCGGGAAAATTAATTTACCGAATGATCCTTTTTTGGGATTTCTCAGAAAAATCTTGTTTCAAATAAAGAAATACGCCTGGTTGGAACATTTTTTATAATACACTGTTGTGTAGAACCATAATTTATACTGGTATCAATTATAAATAGTACAAGAAAGAGATATTTTTCTTTTTAGTGATACTCATTCCAAAACAATTATATTAAAAAAGAATATTAAAACTTTTATTGGGGTCATAAATCCTTTTCATTTCAAAGACAATTCAATTCAAATAACCTTATTTTTTCTATGGAAATACATCTTAATCAATATATATATATATATATATATATATATATACCGTCAAAATATTAAAATTTGTAATAAAAATAATTAAATTTTTTTTTTTTAAATATACATTTTTTTTTCTGAAAAATAAATCCACGAACTATAAATTATTTGTTGTAATTAATGTAAGTAAATTATTTGTTGTAATTATGCATGTAACTTATTTGTTGTAATTATGCATGTAAATTATTTGTTATAATTATCCATGTAACTTATTTGTTGTAATTATGCATGTAACTTATTTGTTGTAATTATGCATGTAACTTATTTGTTGTAATTATGCATGTAACTTATTTGTTGTAATTAATTATATGCTGTAATTATTTATTGGAATTATGCATGTAAATTATTTGTTGTAATTATCGAACTGTAAATTATTTGTTGCATTGCATTTATACTAATTTTGAATAAGGATCAAATTAGCAACTCTTGACAACTTAAATGT
>BPLQ01000787.1:143613-157374 GCA_021605075.1 Caerostris darwini
CAAAAATGTAAATTGATAACTGTTTCATGAAAATGAATTAAATTTTCTCCCAATTAAATTACCTCCCAATTAAATTACCATAAAATAATTCATAAAAAAATACCATAAAAAAATCAGAAAATTTAATTAAAAAAATAGTACCTAATCTACGTATCATAAAAACTTAAAATCCTATAATCTTCAATCGGCTAATAACACATGTGGTACACACTGAAATCTGAGCAAGTTTTGAAAAAATAATAAATTACACGAATCATCAAACTGAGTTAATTTATCACTCAACATTTTCTAAAAGACATTTTGAGAACAACAGATTTCGTTGCCGATTGACAATTACGTTGAACATAAACAATAAAATATTCCTGAATCGATTTTAAAAGTAACTAACAAGGTAAACATATCATGCAATGAGGACATGAATATTTATATACAAAATAACAACTGAATATTAATACGAGCATAGAAATAATTATTTAAAAATGTCATTTTTGGAAAACAATAGCCTATTCAATATCTGAAGCTCAAAAATTACCTTACACAAAAAATAACATTAGTTCTAGGACAAAAATGTAAATTGATAACTGTTTCATGAAAATGAATTAAATTTCCTCAGCCGTTGGTATAAGAGGTTGTAATTTTTTTTTATTAATTTGAATTTTAAAAGTGAAGCAAGACAATGAAGCTGCATTTAATAAAGCTGCTCAGATATTAATATAAGTAAATAACGACATTTTCAGCAAGTGCAATCATTCATTGGCATTGTTCTTTTCGCGACGTCTGACATTTTCTAAGCTTGCGCAGAAAATGACTAAAAAGACCATTAATTTTTTTTTTTTAAATTAGAAACAAAAAAAAAAAAAAAAAAAATGCAGTCGCTTTTAATAGAATTTTCGATGTTTTCAACGGATTAAATGATTTTATAAATTATTAGTTTTTCAAAAATGTGTTACTAAAGTTCTGCAGTTAGTCTCTAATACACTATGTGGAAGAAAGTGACGAGACACGACACTATAACGACATAAACCCATGTTTATTAAAATTAATAGAAGGTAGGGCCTCCTTTGGCTGCGATCACAGCTGCAACCCTTCTGGGCATGCTTTCCACTAAATTAGCCATAGTGGCAAGAGGAATTTCATTCCAAATGTTTAACAGGAAGTTCCATAGTTCAGGCTTGCTTTTGGGGAGTGGTGTGCAGGCCCTCAACCGACGGTCCAATTCGTCCCAGAGATGTTCAATTGGGTTAAGATCAGGGTTCTGCGCCGGCCACTCCATGTGTTTAATGTTGTTGTTCACATACCAATCAAGAGTCCTCCTTGCAACATGGCATGTTGCGTTATCGTCTTGATACCAGCAATCATCCATACCGTACGTTTCCCACAAGGTAGGAAGGACATGATTGTCGAGAATATCACAGTATCTATGGGCATTCATCGCACCATCAACCTTCACCAGTGGGCCAGCCCCATACCAGGAGAAACAGGCCCATACCATCAATCCTCCTCCACCAAACTTTACAGTTGGGACGACACACTCCGGCAAAAGGCGTTCTCCTGGTAAACGCCATACCCAAACACATCCATTCGAACGGAAAAGGGTAAATCGTTACTCTTCACTCCAAAGGACGCGTTTCCAGTCATCCAGAGTCCAAGTACGGTGGTCTTTGGCCCATCGAAGGCGCGCTTTGTTGTTGGTTTTCGTAATCAAAGGTTTATGGGCCGCCGAACGTTCAGTGTAACCTAACTTATGGGCCTCGATACGAAGAGTCTTGGTCGAAACGGCCACACCTGTGGCTTGTCTAAACTCATTAGCGATGTTATCCATGGATGTTTGACGTTTATTTCGAATCTCCCTGCCGAGCACCCACCGATCCCTGCTGGTGAGAACTGTAGGTCGTTCACTTCGGGGTTTGTTCTGACAGTGTCCCTCAGTCTTGTAGCGACACAACACGTGCTACAGTTGATTTTGAGCAGTTACGAAGACGGGATATCTCCCTAATTGACACCTTGGTAAGATGCAATCCAACCAACACACCTTTCTCGAACTCAGACAACTCTTCCCGTGGCGGCATCTTGACAAAAAACAACTCTAGTCGACTCCATAAAGTATTTATAGGATATGGCTGACACGTGATACCTATTATTGCGCATGTGTCAGCTGTATTGTCGACTTTTCTACTTTTCGAGGGGTGTCCCGTCACTTTCTTCCAGATAGTGTATTAGTTTTATGATTGATTTTGAAAAATTAAAGTTTCCTTGATTTCATCAGTACGTTTTTAGTAATAGAAAACGTCATACATAAAATATGGTGTTTTCCCTTTTCTACTAAATAAATATTTTAGTAATGTTACTGCATTTTCTTTTTCGAAAAATGATCCAAATTAATAAATGTATTGATGAATCTAAAATTAATATGCAACAATAATTTATTAAAACACCTAAATTAAAAAGTTAAAATTCAATTTATCACTCTTGGAGATAAATAAAAAGAAAAAAAATACTTTACCAGAAATTATTCATAAAAGCCTTTTTTTAAATAGAAAATAATATAATAAAGTCAAATTATCGCACATCGAACATGTTAAACTTCAGAATATGATACCGGTAAGAGAACAGCAAATTTGAGAATCTAAACTATCAACTTGTGTAAACCATGCATAGGTGGGTATAGGTGAGATCAAATGTATGGTAAGAGATGAAAGACACCATGTTATCATGATGCTGAAGTGTGCAAAGGATGGTGCCTCAAACGTTGACATCATAACTTGAATGAAGTTCTAAATTGAGAATGTAACTGCCTTTCTGAACTAGCTTCCCTTCACTCCCAACCATAACTGAATTGTTTCGAAGAATTTTTCCATAAAAATTTATCTTCGGCTTATGTTATTCACAATTTAAAAGTAATGTGTAAACAATAACATCCCTTCTGTCTTAATATCAATCTTTTGCCATACCACATTCGGATTTGAGATGAAAGACGACAATATTTAATGACATATTTCCTATAATATAAGAATGAAAAGAATTTAATATATATGCAGTAATAAATTAATATATTCAGTTTTTTTTATCATTAATTTATTCGCTCACATATACAAAAGCAAAAGAAGAAGACGGAATATTAGTTAAATTAGTCTTAAAAAGGTTGAACTATTTGGCTGTTATATCTTAGCTGTTTGCTAAAACAAGCTTACATTTCTTATTCCTTACTCATCTCAATGCTGAACACTGCTCAGTTGCAATTGGATTATATTTTCCTAATGCAATTATTTTATCATGTGTATAAATTTTTTCCGGGGCATTTTTCCTATGATCTATCTTTAATTTGTTAAATGAAGTCAATTTAAGTTTGGTATGGTTGGTATTATTTTGAAGTCGCATTTTACTTATTATCTCATTCATTTAGATTCTGATTAACGATAAAAATGCAGAGTTAAGAGAAAAGATTAAAAAAAAAAATGTGAATGAAGCTCTCACTTTATCTTCGAAGTATGATAGAAGCTGAAACATGATAGGCATTTGTTATGGTAATAACTCATTCTCATAGAAACAAATACATACAACCATCAATTCTGAGCATATAATACATAGAAAAAGCCCATAAAGCATCTTTTTATGAAGAGATTCCCTGCAAAATATTTTTTTTAGCACTAATTCGCTTACTCGGAGGATGGAAAATACATTTGTCCTGAAAACATATTTTTGATTCTATTGTTTAGTGATGGTAAAACCGTTTCTATAAACAAATTTTAGAAAAAGTTTTGGTTCAAAATAAATTTGAAATAATTGAATTTAAATATTTTAGGCGGAAGAAAATAACATTTCGCATATCATTTTCATTTGCGACTAAAAATTCTTAAATGTTTATAAAAAGTAAACATTATTTTGGATTCAAACATGAAAAAGAAACTGTACGCAAGTATAGAACACAGGAAAAAACACAACAAAGTATTTTAAACGAAGAAATATGAAATTTTCTGAACTCCAATTATTGGTTTTAATAATATATTTGTATTTTAATACTTTAGCTCGAAGATACTGTTTATAAATGGGTTAACTATAAATTTATTTAGTTAAGTTTCACAAAGAATCCGATGTGATGCATAAAGTAAAAATAGAACTAATTTCGTTAGAAAAATAAATCAAAATTGAATGAAAAAGATGTTTAAAAACATACTATTCTTTATCCTATTATTTTATTCTTCAGATAAAATAAAAATCTGAACAACCAATGATTTTTATGAGGAAACGGAAAAAGATTTGATGTCAACTTTAATGGTATTGTTTGCGTTTTTAATGTAACCAAAAATATTTCAACAATACATTTATATAAAGAATAGTTACATTATATAATGTATTACTTTACATTTGCTTTGTTTCAAAAGATAAATTACAGATATATACACAATTTATACACAGTATATAAATTTTTGGAGTCCCTGTTTTTAAACTATTTTAGTTTTTTAATTTAAAATTTTTCTTTTATATTTATTTATATTCATGTAAATAACAAATTCAAATATAGATAACGTTAATATAAATATGAGACACCTTATTTACAAATATAAGATAAATAAAATTAATACACTTAATATAGAAGATCTAAAGAAATGCCTTAATGAACTTAAAAAAATTATAAAATAATTTTGTGGTTGTTAGCGATATTTATTATTTGTTTAATAAGATTTCTATTACAACATAAAATACACAAAAGGATAATCTAAATTTTAGAACTTAAAAAATAAATTATAGTATGAAAATTTGCAGGAATTTCATTTAAAAAAAACTTCAAAAATGTTTTTAGGTACATAAAAAATTCTTGAACTGCAACCAAGTATTCTGAACTGATAGTTGATTCTTTTTATTAATTATATATTGTTGATGATCAAAATAATGGAAACGCCTTAAAAGAATGCAAAAACTTTGGTAGTATGTTGTAATTGATAAGGTATTATTAAGTAATATCCATTTAATATGTAAAAGAACTGCGTAAACGTTTCAGGAGTAAAGGATTATGCAATTCCTTGTGAGGAAATCGTGAAAGATCACGCAAAGGCGATAGCAGTGGATACTTATTATCTCCAAAACAGAACCACAGTGACTTAATAATATTGAGATACATGGACGGGAACGGTCAATGGAGATGTTTGACTTCGTTTTTATGAGCGTCAAATCCTGGATTAGATAACTATAGTCCTAGAAAATAGTATCTTCTGAATAAAAGATACCTATATACTGGATGACTAAAATGTCCATATAGTCATTCCCGGTTACTCGCCCTTTTAAGGTGACGAGAGGGTCTGGCCAAACTATTAAAAAGCCTCCTCCTACATGGACTACAAATGTACGAGGTAATTCATATTGTATCTTTGTGAAGGCGTTTTCCAGATGTAAACACGTCCCGATATAGGGGAAAATATGAATGATACATAACTTTATTTCATGCATTGTTCAGACAGGCTTTATTGCCATGGCACCATTTGAGACGACGTTTTGCCTTCAAATGAATGGCTCTTTGGAATGGCTGGATTTTGACAACCATCAGTACATCTTGCCAGCTAATTGTTTACAATTAACTTAAGATCACGTTATTACTCAAAACGCCTTATTTTGTCTATACAAAATTATTTATGAAACAATTTTGATCTGAATGTATTCACCGTGATACATCTGAATGTGTCCATTGATCTGAATCGATTGTGTATTACAATTATTTTTAAAATAGGAAATTCTCAAGAAATAAAGGAGATCTTTTGTGAAGCCTATATCTTTTCATCCTATGCATTTAAGTAAGTCAATGAAAATAATTCGAATTATAATATTTTAACTAAAATTATGTATACATTTTATATAAATATGTAAAAAATTTTACGTTGTAAATAAATATAACTTATTAATGCGAAAAACAATAATAAAATCTGAAGCATACAATATGTATGTACACTATTTAAAGTACCATGCAGAGTTAATGGAATCTGTGAGTGATCCTTTAAAATTTATAACAGTTACTTAATTTATAACATGAGTAATTATTTAATATTTACTTTAAAATAACTAAAACTTGTTAACTATAGTTTTTAAAAATATGTTTTTATAGTTAACATTAATAATGTTCCAAACAGTCATTTTCTCTTCCTAACTCAATGGTTAATTGTGGGTTCTAGATAAACATTTTTACATCCTCTTTACGTTACTTAACGAGATATAATATTTTATTTCGTGCCTTTATGCTAAGTGAAATGAAGATATGCGGCTTGTGGAAGGAGATACATTTTCATTAGTTTTCACTCGGTATTTAAATCTTGAAATATGTTTGCCCATGGAGAATGTGTGCAATGAGAAGAAAATGGCAGAATGGTTAGAAAGATAACCGCCAATGTGTAATAAAATTATATTGATTGATTTCTATAAACACGATGTTATGGGAAAGTAGAAGGGAAGAATAAATTATTGATCGAAACAGAAATGTTTCAATTTTATTGCATTGAAATAACCATCATTCCCGAACTTTTTTTCTTATCATTCTTTCCTTCGCGGGAGATAAGAATTCCTTTTATTGCTCGCCAGAAGTGATTTGCAGTTAGTAGTATTACTGGAAAGAACAAAAATGCCTCAGCCGCATATCTTTTCGCCTTTTAAATAAATCCAATCTTATAAAAAAATCTGTAGCAAATAACACAGACAAGAAATGAGCATTAAAAATAAATTTTCTTGTGAATTTTATCTTTTAACGCATCAAATAATTATATTAGGTCTTCAGTATTTAAGTCAATCTTCCATAGGTTTAGGAATTTAATAAAAATACTTCCAGCAACATAGCTAAAAGAATGTCAAACGTTTCAAATCACAAAATATGTCATTGTTTTCACGTCAAATAAAAAAAATAAAAAGTGTCCGAGTAGTAAATTGTTTTTGGTATTTAAATGAATCCAAACTCACAAAAAATACAACAAATAATACTGCCATAGAATGAAGTTAAAAATAAATTATCTAAAGAACTTTAACTTCAAAACATCAAGTAATTGCGTCGTAGCTTTAGTTTTTAATCGATCTTCTACAAGTTCAGAAAACTACTCAGAAATAGTTTGGAAAAGGAAACTAAAAGAATGTCAAGAGTTTCAAATGCAGTGACATAATAATGCTGAACTCTAGAAATGGTTACAATGTTTCTGAAATTATCTTAGTTGGCAGTATAAATTGCTTGACTAAGAAACTAGCTGTCGTTTAGAGGTAGACATACTTAATCATTTTGTGCAAATATACAAGGTAAATACAATCAGTCTACACTGCATTTCCAAGGACTCGGGTAAGTATGTTAAGCGACAGATTTCATGAAGCTTTCTAAGATGAATTGTTCAACAGAGTTAACAACCAACGTCAAAAATATTTAAATTATTCATTTCTTGAGTTATAAATTATGTTTTTAAATCAAATGATGACATTTGTACCATTTTACCAGTACAGTTGAGTAGAGTAAGAAAACTTCAACACAAGCACTAAAGTAGAACAGCACATTTATTGATTTTAATTACAATCGCAACTAGCTTAGCCAATACCAGAACTTCAACACAAACCTCTAAGTTTGACGACACATTTATTAATGCTTAATTACCATGTCAATTAACCCTAGCCAAAACATCAGCGATGAATATTCTTAATGACATAAACCATTCTTAAAACTAAAACTACTGCATCAGCTCGCCTTCATGGTCACATGGCAGTCCTATCTCTCTTTTCGAAATCTAAACGCCAACTAACTTCCTTGTTGATTTTTGCTTTTCTCAAGTCGCCCTGGTGGCAAAAGCTAAACTAACCAAATCATAATTTAAAGCTCATCTTCTCAAATACCAAAATTGTACAAGCAGTAAATACATTGTAATAGTACAATTGTGTTTAGCCATTTATGTTAATCAACACGCAAATATTAAAAAAATATTTCAATAATCCGGATAATTAAAGTGAATCTTATAATATGCAAATAAATCTCTTTATTGGATAGAATCTTTAATGAATAAACACAATCAGTCTAGCTATAGCAAATAAAGCTATAATTAAACTGATTGTGTTTGTCCTGACATTGTTGTGTACATGTACACAATGATTAAGTCTTGTCTACCTCAAAACGACAGCTAGTTTCTATATTTTATAAAAATTTCTATAAATATAACACAGCATTGAAAGAAAATAATGTTTCGGTTAATTCTTGTTAGAAATCCAAAATTAATTCAACTTAAATCACTAAAATCTCTCTAATTTAAAATAGATACTGAATTAATTAATAACTAAACAAAATTTTATTATCTGCAGTAGGATTTTTTTTTGTGCAGATTATAACATATTATATATATATCACTGTTATTCAAAAACAAATTGCATTCCAAGCAGTTAAATAAGAATATCTAGTCATCAATTCAAAATGTGCATACTTTAAACATTATTAAGAGACTAATATTCAAAACTCAATAAGCTTATTCTTTATTACGCTATCAGAAAATGAGATGAAAGGACACAATACCTTACAGACACATTTGCATAATTAGAGAGAAGGTAGTCTACAAAATAGTAACTGCCTTTTACAATTTAGTTTTAGATGTATTTTAATTCTATATGATGAAGTGTAAATGGATGTAAATTTGACTTTGGCATCTATTAAAAAACATGTTGACAACGCATTTTATAATATTTTATAAATTGTTTGGTTAAATAATAAAGAGACATAAATTTGTGGAGAGTATAGATTGACTCCCACCTGATCTTCCATTTAATATTAACAGATTATTGCAAGACAAAACAAATTGCCTGAAGCCTCACTAGACCGACCAGTGCTTACCGATTGGCAATGAAACACAGTAAGTAATTTAACGCATTCCCAGAATTTATATTTCCAAACACATCTTTGCAGAATATGACGCATCCAGGAAATGGCAACTGACGGATGGACATTTTCTCTTGAAGGCATCAACTCAAGCAGAATAAGTTAGCAGTCACATTTAAATGAATGCACCGAATTTACGATCTTTGCGACCGTAACGTTGAAGACCCTAAACGGCGTAGTTTCGTTGCACGGAGACCTTGGTGGAGAATTTATGCGTTCTGGGCACGAAAATGGATGGCATCTTCGAGAGAGTTTTGATAGAGTTTTAAAGATGAATGTTTATACGGATATTTTTGTTGGTCTCCTGATGGAACGAAGAAGCCAGCAAAATCGTAAAAGGTGGAGATGGGTTGGAAAAGGTGCATATTGTAATAATCGCCAAGTACTTTTTTTTTTCTTAGGGGGAGAAAGAATTCAAATGGTAAACTGGAGGGGGAAGCTCCATCACTTCCATTATGAAATAGTAGGGCATGGTTTGGAAGTCGACACCAAAGTACGTCATCAATAATACTAAGGTGAAAAATTTGAATAAGTGAAAAATGCGGAACGATGCGACGTGACACATTCAATATATGATATTTAGGTACAAAACTGCTTGATAACTTTTTTATTTCTTCAAAAGCAGGCAAGATCTAGGGAAATCTAGGGAATAGTTTTGAACTTACAATAAAAGAATTTAAATTTAAATTTCAGTAAGTAAAAAATTAGATTATTTGTCAATAAATTAGATACATGAACTAAATATTTTAAAAACAAGTACGCTTTTTTTGGATAATTTAATATAAACACATTGAAAAGTATGTCTAGATTACTTTTAATAAATCTATCAAATGATATTTTTGAGTTAAAGATAGTTTGATATAAATCAATGGACCTTTTGAATTTACCAGGGTTTCTTAAAGGAAAACTACATTTTTAAATAATTTCATAATATATTGATATTTTATATATCTTATGGTGCATCACATTGATTTACAAAGATTTAAAGGTTATTGTAGAAACGCAGATGACCTCATAACACAATAAAATGTTTAATGATAACAAAAAAATGGGTTTGATTTGTTTGATTGATTGATCAAATTGGATAAATGTTAAACCTATACATCATAATGCATCAAAATACATTCGTTTTTGTACATTGAGAGTCATTTATCACAAAACTATGAAATATTAATAGTATATCATTTTTATAACTGTATTATCAAAAATACCAACAACAGGATAAAAATAGAAACATCACAACAGACAGTCAACAAACCCAGTTCTCTTTCAGTAATTTTGACGTAGGGAAACAGACACGAGTCATAATCAATTCGAATACAAGGTCAAAATTCTTCGCCGTTACTTCCTCTATTGCTACACAGATGCTTATCATTATTAACACAAACCAAAAGGAGGCTCATTAGGTCTTGTTAGTACATGGCAATGAATTTTGTTGAGTAAAAAATCAGTCTATTTTGGACAGAAATTATTCGTTAATAAATATAAAAATGAAAAAGTACTCGTTTTTGGAAAATGATTTCGAAAACATGTAAATGTCGTAGAAAGTGTCTCTTTTTTCTATTTCTCCTAATTTATTTCATGTCGAACACAGCTGTGCCTTTATTCTGATAAAATAACACAATATTTTATCTAATAAATAAGTTCTAACATAAATCAGAATACAATCGCGATTTTTTGTTATTATTAGCAAGATAGTATCACGGTATGAAAATTTAAAATGCATATTAAAAAATCAATTTTAAAAGCAAATAACCTTTATTCAAAATCTTAAGCTAGTAAGTAAACTTAATTATTAGAATTTTTATATATTATAACAATTCTGTGACATAAATTACAAGAATGTGGATTAATTTGTACAAATAACCTTAGAACAATAAATAATTATATTTATATAATGTTCAGCTTATGTTCATATTATCGACTATTAACCTATTTCATTAAACACTTCTTACTGAAAGTATTAATTTCTCATTTCAATCCATTGCAATGCATGCATAGTATAATAATTTTTACAAGCACCATTTCGTATGCAAAGGCTGCGATTACGAAAACTTATAATAATAAATTGATTTCTTTAAACAACAATAAAAAATTCTGTAACAAAATCAAAACTAAAATCAGAAATATTAATACCAAAAGCAATTCCAGATATTCTTTTTTATAAGCAATTGCAAATATTTTAGTGCTCGCTTTCTATCTCTATGAGTATATATTCATTATGTTGAAATAAAAATATACACTGAAGTGACAAAAGTCATGGGATAGCAATATGCAAATTTTCAGATGGCAGTAGCATCGCGTAGAACAGGTATAAATGCGCAGTGCTTTCGCAGAGCTTTCATTTCTGTTCAAGTTATTCATGTGAAGAGGTTTTGACGTGATGATGACCGCACGACGGGAATTAACAGACTTTGAACGCGGAATGTTAGTTGGAGCTAGACGCATGGGTCATGCCATTTCGGAAATCGTTAGGGAATTCAACATTCCCAGATCCACTGTGTCAAGAGTGTGCCGAGAGTATGAAATTTCAGGCATAACATCCCACCATGGACAGCGCAATGGTCGACCGCCTGCACTTAACGACCGAGACCGGCGACGTCTGCAAAGAGTCGTAAATTCTAACAGACAAGCAACACTGCGTCAAATAACCGCAGAAATCAATGTGGGACGTACAAGGGACTTGTCTGTTAGAACTGTGCGGAGAAATTTGGCTTTCTTGGGCTATTCCAGCAGAAGACCGACTCGAGTGCCTTTACTGACAGAACGACATCGCTTGCAGCGACTCTCGTGGGCACGTGAGCATATCGGTTGGTCCCTAGATGAATGGAAAACCGTGGCCTGGTCCGATGAGTCACGATTTCAGTTGGTAAGAGCTGATGGTAGGGTTCGAGTGTGGCGCAGACCCCACGAAGCCATGGACCCAAACTGTCAGTAAGGCACTGTTCAAGCTGGTGGTGGCTCCGTAATGGTGTGGGCTGTTTTTTCATGGCATGGACTTGGTCCTCTGGTGCGACTGGACCGAACATTGACTGGAAATGCTTATGTTCAGCTACTTGGAGATCACTTGCAGCCATTCATGGACTTCATGTACCCAAACAACGATGGGATTTTTATGGATGACAATGCGCCATGTCAAAGGACCACAACTGTTCGCGATTGGTTTGAAGAACATTCTGGACAATTCCAACGAATGATCTGGCCACCTAGATCGCCCGACATGAATCCCATCGAGCATTTATGGGACATCATCGAGAGGTCTGTTCGTGCCCAAAATCCTGCACCATCAACGCTTTCACAATTATAGACGTCTATCGAGACAGCATGGCTCAATATTCCTGCAGAAGACTTCCAACGACTTGTTGAGTCCATGCCACGTCGAGTTGCTGCACTTCGCCGGGCGAAAGGAGGGCCGACACGATATTAAGAGGTATCCCATGACTTTTGTCACTTCAGTGTATATTCCATATATTTAAGTAACAATTACAAATGCATATCTTGAATTTAAAGCAACATGTCAGTGTGTTTCTAATCATAATTATTATTATTATGCGATTACGGAAGTTTAAAATAATAATAAATTGATTTTTTAAACAACATTCAAAAATTCCGTAACAAACTCAAAACTGAAATCAGAAATATTAATACCAAAGGCAAAATGAAGACTCTACATTAAACGAATACGTTAACAACCGTTCGATTTTATCATTCCATTTGAAATAATCGCGGCGTTCTGTCCATGCCTAAACGATTAGCTCCTACTCATTAATCATCGACAGGGAAGTGGGAGTTAATAAAGTATTTATCTTTATAACATTTCGGAATGTCCGATTCGCGATCTCAAATCATTTGTCTTTAAACATGCGACAAATGTCACACAAACGAAAACAAACCCTTTCAGTAATGACACAACTTAGAAGTTTTGGCTAGCAGCCATGTGACAGCTCTTGAACAGATGCAAGAAAGAGATTGCGAGTGAAACCAACTATTCAGAATTTTTAGTAAAAGCGGAGATAAAACGTTAAGCCCCCCGCTCAAATAAAAATGTCTCCTCTCAAGAAAAGAATGCAGCATTCGAGGGGGTATGTTCGACAAAACGGTGCAACAGCTTCTTAAATGCGAGCTTCGCGGTTGCAGACTGCACTTTGTCGCCCGTCTCTTTAACAGCAAGTGAGCTATTGGGCACAGTCCTATTTCGCGACGACGACGACTTATTTCTTTATTTTTTTGCCTACATTTTTTTTCGCAGTACTAAAAGGTAGGAGGATTTCTGCATCGAAGCGTAAAGCCTTTTCTTTGCCCTTCTTTTCTTTCCCTAAGAGAGTGAGAGGGGAAGAGAAACTAGAACCTTGTTGAGTTAAAGGAACATGATTTTTTTTCTTTTTTTTTTTGGTTTTGTTTGTGATGTCCCCACCCTTATAAGGTCCCCCCACCGTTACAGAGACCCTGCCGACAGTAAAAGAAAACGAAAAAGGGATAAAAAAAAAAATAGAAAGGGAAGGAAAAGGGATAAAATATCGACAAGCAAAGCTCAGTTGTAAAGTGAGACAGCCTGCATAAAACTGTGAGCATGTGAGAATGCATACATTTATAACATATCTGTTCGTCGAGATCGTAGAACTCGCTTGTTCTTGAGGGACGCGGGAATAAACCAGTGGTATTTTAAAACTTTCTGCGAATGTACAAACGCAGCAAAAGAGGTTTTTTTTTTTTTCCTTTCGAAAAAAAAATTATTCCCAGGAAGAATTTTACACGAGTTGCGTTATTTTATAACCGAATCGAAAATCCCGAAGTAGCTACCACGAAAAACATGGATAGAATAAGAAAATATTATGATAATATTTCGAAAATGTAAACCAAACCCAAACGATTTCTTCAATGTCGTGAAT
>BPLQ01000787.1:162838-181760 GCA_021605075.1 Caerostris darwini
CATATTAAATAATTTTTTTCTGAAAAAAAAATCACATGGAAATCATTTCATAATTTAATCTATCTGACATTTAGTTCGAATAAAAGATTTCACAACACATAGAGTAGGAAGTGTTCGTATTGTTCTTGCGAAAACTGTCGACGTCTTAAGCGAAATGGACAGTAAAGAAACCGGTCTAATTCGGTCATCTCATGCGAAAGAAAGAGAGAGTAACTGCATTGATGCAAGAAGTCTCGCCCGGCGCCGATGGTTTAATTGTTTGCTCGCGATACAAGAGGTTGAAAAATGGAGAATGAAAAATGAAATAATTCTTAAAGAGGTCGAGCTTCCACTAGAGCTTTTAAAAGAGAACGAAAGAAAAAAAAATGAAACCTAGCGGGAAAAAAAAAAGTGTTTTCAAGTAGCTCGGCGAAACATCTTATTTTGTTGGCAAAGCAATAAAACTTGCAATAATTGATCTTGAACAGAAAGCAAGCGAGTTCTCGCTAGACTAGGACTTTAAAAACGATTCTCATTTAAATTGCCGATAAAATGTTTATATTTGCCACTTAAGTGCCTGGAAGAAAAATATAAAATTCCGCATTTGAACGAAATGGTGGAGTTAAAGTGGCTACAAGGAATAAACAAGACTGGATATTCTCAAGTATTTTGAAGAGGAATGCTTTTATTTTTTATTAAAGTTATTTAAAAGATTTAGTGATTCTAAATTATTTGAGTCGCTAAATTTTTGTCGCGTTTAATTCTTTCATCTGATGTTCAATTTATAATTTGCATGAATTCTCCAAGCAAATAGGTATACTCTAAAATCTTCGCACTGAGTACCGCTAAACAAGCAATATTGTACTGAGAAGAATTAAATAGAATAATAAATTAGATCAGTATAAAAATTCTATCATGCATTACTAAGAAAATTAAATAAAATAATATAAGATTATTCTAATTTATTATTACTTTTAATTTGCTCACCATTTTTTATAAAAACACTCAAAGATAATCACTTTTCATTACTGATGTTAATCAGTAGTTGATTTATTTCGTTATTGCCTAAATTATTAGTTAACTTCAGAGATAATTAATAACATACCAATGAACCTGAAATAAGACACTGGAAGTGTTTTAATTAATTTTAATTTTTAATAAGGATTTAATTAGGAATTCTAAGCACAGGAATTCAAATCTTTTGGGAAACAAAACCTAATTTTAATTTAATTACACATTAATAAAAAATATTGGAGGAGTTTGATGAATTTTTGGTGATATATTAATTAATGTATGTACTGTATGTTTAAATGATGTGTTATTTAAAAATGTTTTAGCCGCAATATACAATCAAAATAAGAGATAAATAACTAAAAACGAAGAATAATAGCGTTTTCTAGTGATGAAAACTAATAATACAATGGCTAAACCCAAAAGATTTCTTCAATATTGTGAATCTATAAACAGGCACTAAAATATGCGGTAAAAAAATTTTTTTTTTAACTACGCTGCTGTAGCAAATTATTTTAAGGAATACGATTCCGCTTATATTATAAAAAAATAATGAATAAATAAATATAAAAATAAAATAAAACAAGCACATTAAATTAAAGGTTTTATTATATAAAGATAAATTAAATTTTTTTTTCTGAATATCATAACAACTGAAGTACATCTCGTTATATTATGAAACTGTAAGTCATAAAAGACGGAAATACTGATTAAAAATTAATTATAAACTAAGCAATTGCAAATATTGGTACTGAAAAGTGATGAAAACTAATAATACAATGGCTAACGTTAAAGCTACAGAAGAAAGTTTGTGATGAATATATAAGAAAGGTCACAGTTCAAGGCTTTATTAAATTCATCTTCCCAAAAACCTCTTTTATTAACTTCTTTTTTTATAAAATTCAGAAAATTTTCGTCGCTGAGTTAAGTTACAATGAAAAATTTCCAGTGTATTTAAATTAGGTTTCTTAAAGACGGTTTTCATTTGCTTTAACATCCAATCCTAAAAAAAAACCGTTTCTCCTTATCTAAAGCAGTGCAGCAAAGTCAAAAAGTCAGATTAGGAAATTTTTTCCCTTACCTCAGCGGAATATATATGAGGCGAACTCACAGAAACACGAAATCATAAACTGAAAGACGTTAAAATGAAAGTCTTAAAAATTGTAAACTAAATAACGTACTCTGGAAAAGGAAAATAGTACTGCAGAAAGAACATTCAAAAAAGAAAAAGAAAAAAAATCAAAGTAAAATAAGTTGAAAAAGAAAACTCAATCATTGGAGCGTGCTTTATGTCTTGGTGAAGTGAATCAATCCAGTTTTCTCCGCTAAATGGCCTCAGACCAATGAAATCGATGGACCCTAGGCGTATGGACGCAGCCTTCTCCACCTACACTATAATGATTGCTTTCTTACGCTTGCTTCTGTTAATTTTCCTGTGTCTGGGAATTATGCTTGGTAAAAAACCATTATTTAAATCAATACTTTGTTAAATAAAATTGTAGTTTACTGAATTGCTACGTAGGTTGACTGTTTTAATTTTTTTTTCTCTTGAAGACTGGTAGTGATAAGAAGACTGGCAAGACATACACCATTTTATTATCACTTAAAAAATGTGATAAGTAATAAAATTGTTTACTATCATTATAAGAGGCCCAAAAACGCAAAAAAAAATATGAAATCGTATAATTAAAACCAAAATATCTACCCATAAAATATTAAAAAAATGAATGTATAAATGATACAATCAAATCAACTAACTATACTTCATCAAACTTCAACTAATCAACTTACTATACATCATACTACTCACTAACTAACTATTAATCAACTAACATCAATGACTACTAACATAAACAACTACTAACATCAACAACATCAATAACTACTAACGTCAACTAACTATACAACATACTACATCAAATACCCATACCATTATGGCTTACTTAATAATAATTTTCAGAGGGATTAAAGTAATGAATTAATTCATTGGAAATTATTATATTATGAAATTTTAATAAGTCCATTCATGTTTTACATAATAGTAATGAAATGAAATCCAATAAATGAAAAATTCAGCCAATCAAATTATTAGCACAGCTAATATTTTTAACCCATATTTTGTTTATTAAAATAAAAACATGCCTCTCCAAAACACATTTATCATTTATTAGCAAGAATGTATGAGACAAATAAAACTCTAGATCAACCATCTAAGCATCTAAAATGTCTTAATGCTTGGTATGCGATTTGTCCAATAGGTGTTCCTATTTCCCCGTGAACAAATAGCCGACTTTCTCGGGAGTCCTATTTTGTATATGTTCATGACTCCGAACATGCAATTACTAGGCATACCAAAACAGGAAATGACAGCACATAAGGAGATTCTTCCTTATAATGCACTCGTCACAAGACTCTCCTGATTGCGGTGAGGTTTGCTTTTTTCATGTGTTATGCATGTAGTCAGACGAAAAGACTTCCCACCCTGAAGAAAAACAGTTTCCAAAGCAGTTCAAGTCCACGGAAATAAATTCAAATACCGCATAAAAGTAGTTTCAAATACAATGAGTTCATTTCAAGACTTCTATATGAAAACTTTATATGCGTAAACTATTGCGTCATGTTTGTATCAAAAATTAAAATGATCTTTAATAAATTTAAATCAAAAATAATAAGAATACTAAATTAAAATAGTTAATGAAATAAATTATTACAGAATTTTGAAAAAAAAAATAATGATACTTTATTAATATAATAAAGTAAATATAATAAATCATTATCTTTACTTTTCAACCGATTTTAAGCTTTTATACTATGGAGATGATAAATATATAAAATATTGCACAGTTATAAATAGTTGATTGCTTGCTTCCCGAAATATAGCAATCAATTATATAACATAAATTATTTTATTATCTTGAAGTTATTTTATTAAATTTAACTTTTAAATGCCAATTAAATTAAAAAGTATACAAATTATCGAAAAATTATGTTGAGAATTTTCGCAATCTATTTTAGTACTTTAATAATAAATTTACAATAATTGAAAAGGGAGTATGAGATTGTAATTCATAATGTTTGAAATAAAAGTTTGAAAACAAAATTGAAAAAAATGTTAGCCAGAATTAGCTTAACTCCTCACAATACACGACTTTTTATACTACAATATTCTCTTCATTGCTAGTAAATGAAGGTTTTGAAATAACCATTAACAATTTTTTAGTAATATTTTTAATTTTATATTCATTGTTAAATATAACAAGTAATACCATAAATAGTACACCTTATTAAAGATAGCAAGTAATAATATTTAAAATAATCATAAATCGACAATAAAAAATGCGTAAATACTATACGTACAAAACCACTTATCTCATTAAATACAGCATTAAACAGTAGTAAAATAAAATTTACTAATACAAAGTAATTATAGTTAAACATAAAAGACAATTACAATACAGCGATAAATTCAAATAAGTCATTAAGCAAAATAAACTTCGTTTTAGTTTTACTACAAGATTATTTCGAACATATTAGAGGGATATTCCTAGGGGCACGATAAGCAATTAAAAATTCTAAGAAAACAAAAATATTTTGAATTAAAGTAATATTTATGATAGGATGTTATTGCAGTTACTTAGTCTTCAACTGGCATAACTGCGTAAAAATAATTTTATTTAGTGGTTAAAACATTTATGTTTATTTGTATTCATTAACATTTTCTTATATTGACGTATAGAGTGGGATGTTTTCTTAGAATGTAAAAAGAGTGTTGGACGAAATTTTCTGTTTAAGCTAATGTTGTTCTGTTTAAATTAATAATGTATAACAAGTTATTGACCATGAAATTTGGGTAGTCATTATTTACAAAATAATGTACTATATAATCGCTTACGAGAATAAGAGTAAATTTTATACTACCAAATTTGTTTTTCATTGAGAAATCCAAAATGGTAAAAATAGGTGCTCATTTCTTAACTACAAAAACATTAAAAATTTTTTAATAATTCAAATAAAATATTGGGATGTAGATTAGTTGAAGCTATAAATAATTATTCACCATAAAATTTGGGTAATCATTTCTTACAAAATAATGTATAATCACTTACAAGAATAAAAGTAAATTGTATACTACCAAATTTGTTTCTCATTGAGAAATTCCAAAATGGTAAAAATAGGTGCTCATTTCTTAAACACAAAAACATTAAATTTTCTATTAATTCATTAAGTCAAATAAAATATTGGGAGTAGATCATTCAAAGGTTAAGAAATTTTTTCAGATCTGTAGAAATAAAGTTTTCTTTATTACAGAGCAAGTTAAACTATCACTTCAAATACTGAAATTTTTTTATTGCCAATGACAAATAATAAGAAAAAAACATCAAAAAAAAAAACCTTACGACTTAAATCAGTCACGATGTTAAGAAGCACTTGGCCCGCATTGTACTATCTGTGCTAATTGGGAAGTGCTTCGACAAATTTGCATAAGGGAAAGCAAAAAGGAATTTCTTTTATCTTAGCATACAACGAATATCCGATAAGAATTGTTTTAATCCACTGTTCAAAAATTGAATCTCATTTCCAAATTATCCGTTTCTTTTTCTATTATCTGTACTCCCTTAGCAATTACGCAGGTCATAGATAGGCGGAGGATAGTTGCTGAGGAAACAGTTAAAAAAGTTTTTTTTCGGCCTGTTTTTCTGTAACCTAGCACCCAAAATTAAATTCGGAAAGAAAAAGTTCAACTGGTTTATTAATGCAATTTTCTTGAACTATATTTTACTGGACAACAATATGTTCGAAATTTTTGTTCTAAAAACTAATTTACTTTAACTATTTCGACATATTTTTCTTCGAGATCTTTAACTATATCGAGTTATAAAAAGATCTCGTCTCTTATAAGTGAATTCTTTATTTAACTCCCAAAGAAGTATTAATTTATAACTGTTTAATATTTGTACGTATAATGAAAAGCGCTAGAAATAAAATTAAAAAAAGGACCAAAGATATTAGAAAATAGTAAGAATGCATTTATTTATAAGTTTTACATTTAGAATAAAGAACTATAATCAAAATGCTAGTATATTTAAATATAAATTACGTAAATCAATACTTAAATTTTACCAAAGTTAATATTCCGAAAAAATCAAGATTAGGCCCTTTTAATAGAATGCTAGAATTTTGACATTGATGATAAAAGATAATTTATTTCCCCAGTTTTTCTTAATTTTTTAGCGATTTTCTTTAATTTATTTTGAACGAATCGGAATTTATAGTTGATACATGAAGTGCTTTAAATATAACATAATGAATAATGCATTGAAAAATAAAAATTAATTTTTGTAAAACTCATAATTAATAATTTTGATAAAACTCAAAGCTCATAATAATTATAAAGCCTAATTCATAAATGGCTAGAATAAAAACCTGAACCTATTTTCACAACTAGTTTATGAAAATAGACAACGATATAAAAAAATAAGAAGTTTAAAGTCGAAAGAATGGCCTTTACTATTTTTGCGTTTAGTTATTTAATCCATTAATATGGAAATTAGACTGAACTCGCAGCTTGAATACATTATTACACATCTCAGAATATCTTTAGGCCATGGTACTAACACTAATCAAATTAATTTTATTGATTTTGAAAGAACTTTTTATATTTCTACATTTACACCAGAAAAAACCTTATTAATTAGAACCTCGTTAAGCAGATTGCTTCACCATTAGCGTATTTTCTCTCTGTCAAATATAATAAATGTGTGTTTGATTTTTATACATAGCAATGCCTTTACTTCATTCTTAACTTCAAATTCATGAGTAGTAGTTATTCAAGCGATTATTAAATCGCATGAATAATTATTTCGCATTAATTACTAATAATCGCACGAATTAGTATTACACAAGATCAGTAAACAAAACCAAACAAAATCAGTAACTCTCTATTAATCTTTTGCATAGACAACTATTCCAATTAAGCTGTTCACATTTAAGATTTATTTCGAATAACTAGAATTTCTGAACTGTTTTTATTTCTACAGATCTATTATTTAACGACGATTTAAAAATTTCCTACTTCGAAATTCTCTTGCAACAGATTGCAATATATAAAACAGCAAAACAACCAAAATGAAACAGGAAAGTACAAGGTGTATTAAAAATAATTCATCTTCACATTTAAGATTTATTTACAAAACTAGAAGTTTTGAACTGTTTTTATTTCTACAGATTTATTATTTAACTATGCTTTAAAAATTTAGTAATCAGAAATTCTTTTGTAACACATTGCGATATATAAAACAACATAACAACCAAAATCAAGCAGGAAAGTAAAAGGAGTCTTGAAAATAATTATGTTTTGCAAATCGGAAAGCAAGAAAGGGGTTAAAAAAACAATGGTTATAAAAACAACTCTTGCAGATAATTCGCAACAGGTCATATATTTTAATAAAATTAAAATAAATAAAATTATAAAATACTAAATCATAACAATCAAATTTTATATCAGTTTAATGATTAGAAATTTTTTATTGAATTACATAACATAATTAAATTGTTTTATCACATGAATTTGGTGGAAGAATTTTTTCCCACAACCTAGACTGTTTCCCTATTCTTTTTTAAAAATTCTTTCGTTCACTTTTTGCATTCTTTTTATAATTACACTTTGTACACGCTTATTGTGAACTTACATAAAATAATACAGAGTTAAGAATCTAAGAAGTTCATCAAATTTCATGCTCAGTATAACAAGTTTTTTTAATACATTTTTTTGCATGTTCTCAAAAATAAAATATATTTTTTTCGAACATGAATATGAAGTAAAAGACACCACGTGAAACGGTATGTTATTTATTTTTACATTTAACATTTTTTGAAATCTTTTTAAAAACGAACAAAGCAAGATTTTACATCGTGGAATTTTTTTTTATAATTGGTACCAGCTGTGTAATAAAAAAAAAAATTACTATTTAAAAAAACTGTTCGTGCAAAATTCAAAAGGAGGAATGAATGAACATGAGGTCACCCGGGGAGTGAATGAAATTTCATGTTTTATCTCCTCGGATGCTGTCGGTATATTAAATTTTTTTTTACCTCTAAAGAATTCATGGTCTGTGCAGGAGTAAATAAAGGGGTATGCGCACCCTAACACACAAAAGAGTTCAATAATAATAATAATAATAATAAATAAGGTAGAAACCATTCTTTCCCCACATATTCCTCTTTCAAATCTTTATCTCACCTTAAACGCTTTTCTAACAAAAAACACCCCAGCTGTGTGGAGACCCAGATATATAATAACGCCGGCATAAAAGAAAGGAGGACAAAAAAATCTGGAGTGGATATCCTACAGAGCATAACGCTCACCTCGAATAGATTCAGGAAAAATGAGACTACAACAGTGGAATAAAATCACAGGGGGTCGAAAGATGACAAAGATTTAAAGGCTAAATGAAAACGGATGGTTATCCTCCAAGAACAGCTAGTGAAGCTTGGCCATATCTCAATATTCTTTCCAGCAAAACTTGCCGCGAGTAAAGCATTAGACCAGAAGTTGCCATCGTTACTATCAATGCTGGAGGTCCAGAGATCCACATAGATATAATTGTCTTAACGACTGGAAGAGTTTGTGACAGTTTTGTTTTTACTTTGAGGCTTTTCGTGACCTTACTAATCCTCCGGAGAAGACTAATCCTTTTTTGTTGCTGTATAGTCGAGGACACATCGTAGATTTCATCAGGGGAACAAATACTGCCAAGGAAAAAGTTAATAAATGATTGTGGAGAGAAAAATTCTCAGAACAGCTCCAAGAATAAGTTTCTGGAATGGTCATGTAAACATATTACTTTGATATCTTTGAGAGATTTTATGTAACTGTATGTTCTTCCAGGTTTAATGAAACAATTTTTTTACAAAAGTTGCGGTTTTGTATTTATTGAATTTAGTACCATAGAATTTAGAATTCAGTACTTAGTACCATAGAATTTAGAACCACCAAAGTACTTAGTACCATTTATAAATGGTGATATTAAGTACTTTTGGTATTTGGTGGTACTAAGTAAAATATTTTGTACTTAGTACCACCATTTAGAATTTAGTACCACAAAATCCCAAAAGTATTTAGTACCTCCAAATACCAAAAGTACTTAGTACCATTATTTAGAATTTAGTACTACCAAATACATTTTATGATTGTTATTTGTGCCTAATATTTTTAAGCGGAAAATTTTAATGATAATTAAATGAAATTTATAGTGAATAGGTATTTTCAGTAAATATATTGATAAATCACACATATAATTTTCCATTAGGATTATAAATAAGAAATTTAAATTTAAATAAATTTAATAGTTATTTCGATGAAATTTTTAGGATATCGTTAATCTAATAAATCTCTAGAAAAGAAGTTTGAAATTTATTGATAAAATATTTAATTTAAATTTTCTTTTGAAATTTTATCAAATCTTTAATAACAAACCATTAAACAAAATTGATGTATACATATAGTATTATCTTCATTTATCACTTATTACATATTACGAAAATAAACTTTTGCAAATTTTTTTCAGAAAGAAATAAACTAAAATGATTTTTTAGAAACTATATCCAATAAGAAGAGGGAAAATATGAAACTATCAACTGAATTTGATTTAAAATAATAATTTTATTTCAAAAATTAAGTTACTTATGAACGAAGAACTAATTAAAAATAAATTATAGTAATTTCCTGTCTTCATTTCATGGAATTTGTTACGATATAATTATACCATATTCTGCATTTTTCAGAGTTATGAAAAAATATGTTATAAATAAGCTCAGTAGAACAAGTCAGTTAGTGATGACAAATTTTTAATTATCTTAGGAAAAAAACATTTTTAAATTTATATATATATATATATACTAGAATCATTAAGTTAATAGAAGAAAGGAGCTTATTAACGTTTTAATTACTACCTAATAAAAATGCAAATTTATTCCTTGAAATAACTTACTAAAGTTAAGCATAAAAAAATTAGTGTATAAAAATAGATACAAAAAAAGCAATAACTTTACAATTATACAAACTATTATAATTATTTTACGGAATTATAAATTAAATATGGAAATGAATTTCATTACCAATTCACAAACATGCTAGGAAAGGTTTATTTTTTCTGAATAATATGTATATTCATAAAAGTGATTTTTTTAAAATTTTCACTTCTAAGAATCAAATGTAAAAGTTTAATGTAAAAGTTTAATGTAATTGTAAAAGTCAATATGCTTAATTCTTCATCTCTTCATCAATATTATTAGATCTATTAGTCATTAATACTGATTACCACAATAATTCACTGATTATATTATTATTCAGTAAAATAATTTTAATTTACAATTATTTTTGAGTTTTTTTTTTTTTTTACTCCTCAGGAAGTGCATTTATAAGTACTGACTCTTCATCTTGTTATGATATTTTTCTATAAACAAAAGTTTTTATTTTATATTTTGTTTTAAACCAATTAAGAATATTTTAAATTTATATATAATCAATTTTTCAATAAGTCTATCTGGGCAATAAGTCTTGTTCATGTTCTTCCCCATTTTCTAATTAAAATAGAAATTTCAAAAATATTGACCAAAGTTCTAAGCAGAAGTTAAAATATTTTTAAAAAACTTTTTATCTACAGCACAAAGTAAAACCAATTACAAAATGAGGAGTCACCAGGTTATTAAATTTCTTAATGTATTCTGTCACGAATTCAAACCAATGAAATGATTTTAAATCAATTAACTTTATTGATCTGCTAATTTCTAACTCAAACCTCACGCTACATCAGGGTGAAAATGTTTTTGTCTTCCTATTTTAAAACAAGACATAAGATTTACAGATCACATACAATAACGACCAAAAAAATCCAGAAAAAGTGTACTATTTTTCAAATGTGCAGGCAAAATATACTGAAATCCGTCTTGCTTTCGCAGATGCGACTCCGAACTAAGGCATTTATTTATCAAAATAGCTGGAACTAAAAACCCAAAAATGAGGCTGGATTTGCGCTGGGCGAAGTTAAAACTATAAATCATGAGTTCAAATTTTACAAATCTAAACATAACAGCGCCGTATTCGTTCTAATAAACTGTCAAACTCGATACCGATAAACCAACGGTTGATTTATATCGATATTGATTTCTTCAGTGCCATACTGATCCGCCTTCTTCGCTTCAGTTCTCTCACCACCATTTTTCCTTCCCATAAATTTCATTCCTCTTTTTTTTCTCTCTCTCTCTTTGGCAGCAACCCGCTGAGCTGTTGGCGGTGCAGGGATGTGGGTCGTCCCGGGAAAAAAAAAAAAAAAAAAAAATCCGGCCAATGTCCGCTACTGAGAGACCCTGCCGAGATCAGCACATTTCCGGACACAGATGCGTAGTGGCACCAATGCCATGGGGGGCGGGTGGAGAAATGATAGAGTTCCATTGAACCATGGAGAATGGAGTGATCCCGAGGCTTTTATATAGGGGGATCTGCTGGCAATGATGCTCATGACAGAATAGGTTCTTTTATGTGGGATGAACGTTTAGTGCTTTGCTGACCTCAACAGATTTCTTTAGGGGAAACCCGTATCATGAGAATTTCATCGAAGGAGGAATAGGAGGGATCACGTTCTTCCACTTGACTTAATCCATCTCTTCTGTCAGAGAATCATATCGCCCCCCAAAAAGGAATATTCACGTTCATGAGGGCGAATGGAGGGATTCATTGAATATGTGACGACGCAGTGAAGGTCATAGAAAACACTAGAAATCCTATCATATCGACCTAATCACTGAAATTACTAGGTGATATTTGTACTAATTAAGTGCAACAAATATATTCTTAACGAAAATATAATTAAAATTTCATACCAGAACATTTATGTTATAGTATAATAAAATAATGATGTACCAATGTCGCTGTATAATTTTAGTAATTAACTCGTACCATAATATTTTGATCGAAGGAGGAATAGGGGAGATAACGTTCTTCCACTTGACTTGATCCATCTCTTCTGTCAGAGAATCATATCGCCCCCCCCCCCAAAAAAAAAGGAATAATCACGTTTATGAGGGCGAATGGAGACAGTCATTGAATATGTGACGACGCAGTGTAGGTCACAGAAAACACTACGAAATCTAGAAATCCTATTATATCGATCTAATCACTGAAATTAATAGGCGGTATTTTTACTAATTAAGAGCAGTAAATATTTTTAACAAAAATATATTTGTTTAAAATTTAACCGTATATTTATATTACAAGATAATTACAGTATAATATACGTATATTTAATTACAGTATAATAAAATAATGATGTACCAATAGCGCTATTAATGGCTAATAAGTAATGACGCTGTATAATTTTAGTAATTATATTTGTTTAACGAAAACAAGAAAAGAAAAATAATACCACAATTTCCATTAGTTGAAACTTATTAATAGAAAGGGGACAGCAAAAAAAAAAATATCAAATTAATGAAAAAATGAATTAATCAAAACCAAAAAATTAATCAAATTAGTTAAAATGATATTTTAAAAATTACTTCTTAATAGTTATTGTAATAATAAAGATCATAGAAAAATTTGTAAAAATTAAATTGTATTAGAAATTCTCAGTCCACAGTATTGTTTGCTTACAAATTTTTTTAGATCAATCTGTTTAAAGCAGTGGCATAAAAAAAAAAAAAAAAACGAAAACTTCAACTCTACATAATTATTTTCGTTGTACATCGAAATAATTAAGAGTAGAGTTGAAGTACAACATCATTTGGCGAATCAGATAAATGTGAGAAAAAGCAAATTAAAAACTAATGCTTTTAAGAAATAATTAAAGTGAGAGTGGATCAAATTGCAAATAATATACATTTTTACAATGTAATTAACGATAGGTATGGAGAAAAAACATTGTGGTAAATATCCCCGTCTATTTTGGGGACCGATTCTTAAAGGAGTAAGAACACTATTTGGAAGATTCGTACGATAACATTAATAATGCTTATTTAATCGTTTCCGTAAATCAACAACTAACGGAAAAACAAACTATAAAAAAATAATTATAAATTACAAAGTTATGAAAGGATTAAATTAAATGTGATAGATAAATCCACATCTGTTTTGTCCACACATCCACATCCGCCTAAATAAATATCCACATCTGCCTAAATAAATATCCACATTTTCATCCACATCTGTTTTGGGGACAGATTCTTAAAGGAGGTAGAACACAATATGGAAGATTTGTACTATAACATAAATGTTTATTTAAATGTTTCCGTAAATCAACTAAACAATCCAATAACTAAACGAAGGACTTAAACAAAATTTATAAATAACAAAGTCATCAAGAGATTCAATTAAATGTGATCGATAGAAATTAAAGAATTAATCCCTTTACAGATAATTTCATAAAATAAGTTCCGATCAATTTTGAAAAGGCGATTCAACTGATACATCTTTTACGATGTTTTTTACGATAGGTATGGAACGAAAAACACTGTAGTAAATATCCATGACCGTTTTTGGTATCAATTCCTAAGGGAGTTGGGACACAATTTTGGAGATCTTCCACAATTTTTCTTCTTTTTTTTATCATTGTCATGAAAGGAAGCGGCTTCGACTGATTGCGAAAGCTTTTTTCTCCATCTTTCTAAGGAAGACGTTTGCCTTATTAGTCTTTCGGAATTCGAGGAAGCTGTCACATTTGCTCCAAAGTTATGACTGAATGACAAAATGTTTGATGGCTCATGAGAGTTCTGAAGAGAAATGACGTCCCAGCAAGATGGATTAAGAAGTTCCTGGAGAAACCTTTACAGCGCCATTAAATTCAAATAGAAAATGATGCCCGACGTATTTATGGGATTATATGAAGTAGTTGGAGCAAAGACTTGTCTCTAGAAGGAGGTAAGGGAACAATATAAAGGCAATACATTTACATCGCTCCAAGGTTTGGTAAGCTGCATGTTAAGAACAATTTAAAATTTAAAGGACAGAAATGGGAATAGGCTCAAGTTTAATATTTTTATAAGTAAACGTTTATTAAAATTGTAAACTTATTTTTAAAGAACCTACTGTTTTTATTTAGGGAACGAACAGTCTTTGACTAAACAAGAAAAGGTAGAAAATAATAACTTCAGGCTTAAATGATCCCCATTATGGGAGAAAATCATAAGAAAATTTATTAGACAGCGAGACGCTCACGTACACTCTCACAATCACCATCGAGTTCCCCCCCCCCCTAATATCGAGGAATTACTATAAAAAATGGAATAAAAATGTTATGATAATTAAAAATTCTCATTTCATAATAATAAAAATATTCATTTTTAACAATAAAAATATTCATTTCATAACTAAGTAGCCAAATTACTAAAGTAATGCAAAAATTACTTATATTTTTAAATAATTATTAATATTATATATAACATATTTTTCCAAAAATTCTTAGACAAAACTAATAAAGTTTTTTTTTTGTACGTTTGCCTGGATTAAACAGATATTGAGGATAAAAATTATTTATATTAATAAATATGGATTTAAAGAGCCTGATTTCAAAAGAATATTCGCCATTTAAAATTTTTTGGCAAAACTTTTTAAAGATTTCTTACTTACATGAATATTTTGATCCGTAGAAAATAATCAATTATTTCCAAAGCACAGACGACTTATATTATTGTTAAAACCTTCAGAAACGAGGTGTCTCAATGGTGATCGTGAGTACATAACTGTCACGCTTGTCTACTGAAATTTTTCAAGGTTTCGTCCCTTAAAATTGCCGATGGGGATCAGGTACCCCTTAAAGCCATTCTGTTTTTTTTATCAGCTGCTCAGTAATTCTGTTTTTCTTGTAGTGAGGAGCTAAGTAAAACACTAGGTTCCTTACAAAAATAATAATAAATGATTAAATTTGATCATTTTCCATTTCTGTCCTTTATATTTTAAATTGTCCTTAATACAAAACTTCCCTAAAATTTGAGCCACTGTAAATATATTGTTTTTTATACTATTATTTTTTCTAGCCTTTTCATTATAAGAATGTGAAGGATTTTTTCCCACTAGAAAATTTTTGAATAAAAGCAAATGCTAGTGAGAAATAAATAAGAACTAAGAATGCAGCTATGCTATGTGGTTTCACTAGTTTCGGTAGGATAGAACACTATATTCCTTAAAAAAAAATAATAATAAATGATTAAATTTGATCATTTTCCATTTCTGTCCTTTATATTTTAAATTGTCCTTAATACAAAGCTTTCCTTAACATTTAAAGCACTGTAAATATAATGTTTTTTATAATGTTATTTTTATTAGCCTTTTCATTATAAAAATCTGAAGGATTTTCTTCTCGCTAAAACATATTTTAATAAAAGCAAATGCTAGCGAGAAGTAGATAAGATCTAAGCATACAGCTATGCTGTGCGCATTAAACTAGAGGCGATTTTGTAGTTTATCGAGAGTCCATTCGATTGTATGGACGCTCCACACTACATTAATGTGGTCTTATTTCCCGTCCTGTCCAATGAAGCGTTTCCAATAGGGGGCAAGCAAGGGTCGGGACTGGGCGCTAATCGCTCATATCAGAGCAGAAAAACGATTTGTCATTATCTGATGGTCTGGAGCGCTTTTTGATTGCGCTGTTTCCAGAGCAACCTTTCACAGGGATCTTTCCCAAAATCAGGTATCAACAACAAAGAAAAACGAAATAGTACAAGAAGACTTTTTCCAATTTGTCAGCTCAAAGTGATGCCGTTTAATGCAACCATTAACTTCATAAAGGATCATTTTTTTTAAAAGCATTTTTGTTCCAGAATATCTTTTTTACTAAAATCCAAAATTTACAATGCTAGATTTATAATTAATAATGCATGCAATAATTTAGACATTCGGATTGGTAATTAGAATCAGAACTATAATCATTTGCTACAGCACAAAAGATTTCGAGCTATTATCGTTAAAAAACTGTTTGCACTTTTACTCATTTTGGAAAATAGCACAAAATAAATGCATGTGGTAATAAACAATAATAACACGCTGTCCCTCGGCAAAATTTTGGATACTGAAGGACTTCTAGTCAAATATCTGTAAAGCAACGTGAAATCGCGATAGAATGACTGTTGACAGATATACGATATCACGAGTGAACCTGTGTTTGCACTAGAATAATGTGTATGTAATGTAGTAGTATGTATAATCACTAGAATAATGTTATGTAATGTAGTAGTACGTATCATCACAAGAATAATGTTATGTAGTGTAGTAGAGTCTATCATCAAAGTAACACAGATTACTCATTTTAGTCCAGAATTAAAAATTCATTTTCTCACGAGTTATTTCGTGATATCCCGATAATATGGGTATACTCAGGATAATCCGTTAAGAAATTAATATTTTTAAAAAGTTGTGCTAAATATATATTTGGACATTTATGTTCCTTCCTTTTGCTATCCTGTTTGTTGATCTTTTACATAAATTTTATATTAATCAAACAAACATTACTTTATAAGAAAACGAAAATATATTTTCAAGCAATGAATATAAGGATTCAAACATTCCTAAATAACATCGCGAATATCATTGGCAAACGTGTAATAACGTGTATACTTTTGATTAAATTCTTTTTATCATTTAACTCAATCCTATAATGGCAATAATAATTATATAATTCCTGTCATATGCATTTTTTTCAAAAGGCAAAAAAATAAAAGAATTTAAGATTGATATCGGAAAACATTTATTAAATATCTGCAAAATAATTAATGTTTTGCAACGTATATTTCAGAAAAACAGAAATTCAATAAAGCGAGGGAATCGAAGTTACGAAATTTTCTTTTGAAAAAAAGGTAAGATTTTTTTTAGTCGAAATTAAAAAGTCTCACTGATCGAATTTTTAAAAAAAAAGTTTGGCACGTTTAATACATCAGTAGAAACTTAATTCTTTGATAACTTTCAAAGCTTGAGGAAAATCTGAGCAAGAAAAATGAAACAAGTTCGGTGAAATGTCATTTCCATCAAAATTCGCTTTTGAACGTTGAACTAATGGAGCTTTAAGTGCAAAACTGCAAAAGTTAAAAAACTGTAAAAGTCCAAAATGTATGATTAATTTGAAAATAAGACGTAGAAGACTGTACAAAAATGTACAGATACTCAGAACGGAAACAGAAGCATTAACGTATTTAATGGAAATGAAAAATTTAGCAGATAAATTTAGATAATCTAAAATGTATCTTAAATAAGACATAATGACAATTATTTTACGTTTAAAATGTAAATAAAAAATTGATATAAAACATTGCAGGATTAAAGATGATAAAGATTGCTTTTACCGTTTTTTTCCAATAATATCACACGAAAATTGTTTCACTATCGAAGATCAATTCAATATTAAATACGTCTAATAACATCTGTTTATTAAGGAATGCAAAAATCATCAATATTTAATAGAATATTATTACTAACGAAATAATAAAAAATAAATAAATGAATAGTAAAAAGGAAACACATATCTATATTTAAAAAAAATATAGGGTGATTATAATTAAAGTCCAACTTTCAAAAGGCTCTAAAATAAGAGCCACTCGTCACAGTGAGGTCAAATTTGAATTCAAGATACTTGAAGGGGAAAACGGTACGACATCAAAAAAACAATTTCCGATGTGTATTAATAGATGGCGCTGTAAGCGACATAAAAAAATGAATTCGGCTGCCAATGATATTTTGAATCGAAATTACAACTTATTTGGCATTGAGTTGCACATTAAACCAACTGTAGTGTTCAATGTGCTTGATTGTTTCGGTTTTTTGACGGAAAAATGACTTCCATGTCATTCAGCAGTTGTGACACTGTTAGTGGAAAGCCCATACACCACGGCAAGATCATACCAAACTGGATGGGAAAAATTGGTGGAACTTTTTTTGATGCCATACCGTTTCCCTCTTTTTCAAGTATCTTCAGTTCAAATTTGAAATCATTGTGACAAGTGGTTCTTTTTTTATAGCATTTTGAAATTGGGAATTTAAATATAACCACCCTTTATAAGATCTGTAACCGAAAAAATTAAATGCTAATAAAAAAAAGGAGTTTACTTTTATAGGCCACGTCAAATTGAATAGTGACTCATAAATTAGATATTATTTAGGCAAAATTATTAAATTAGATAATTATGGAAGTATTTCTGAAGTTTATATACTTCATTAAGCATGTAACCGTTTTATTTTTAGCAAGAATTAAATAAAGTAAAACTTTAAAATTGCAACATAAAAATTGTTGCCTAATGTATTAATATAATTACTGGAATAAAATTAATTTTACACAATGTAAATTATTTATAAAAAAATTAGGAGCTAACATTTTCGTGAATAGTTATTTTCGAAAATGATTGATTTACGAAAATACATCGCTGGACATGAGAAAAAAGGAATTAAAAGAAATGCATAATAATAAAAAAAAAACGATCAAAAAGCGGATTTGTCATCACATTTGATTCATTAAAAATTTTTTCATGAAAAACATGAACAATTTTGCAAAATAAAATATAAGATGTTCGAAATTTCGATTACAATTGCAACAAATAAGGTAATTTTCTGTTAATACAACATAAGAATCTAGATTAATGAGTCAAAAATTGATTGAAGCAGGTCAAAAATGAAATGAACAAATTTCATAATAAATAACGAAAAAACTTTTAATGTATCTGCATTGTTATTTCATACTTATCATTATTAAAAGTAATTATACAATTGGTTCAAAAATCCTAGACATAACATTTATTTATCAAGGAATGCCACTTAGAACCTCTGATATCAACTTAAATAAAAACAAGTTGCTTAAACAATCAACAATCAAATACAAAAATAATCAACAATAAAAAATATAAACAATAAAAATATAAACAAGCAACAATCAAAAATATAAACAAGCAACAATCA
>BPLQ01000787.1:226143-246889 GCA_021605075.1 Caerostris darwini
CATAATATATAAATAAATTATTTTGAGTCTGTAAAGAATCATAATATTTTTTTTTTCTAATGCAGCTGGCAAATAGACCGTGATCTTTAGAAGAATCATAATATAAATAAATTATTTTGAGTTTGTAAAGGATCAATGGCAAAATCAAATTTTAACTGGTTAGTTTTTAAAACTTGCTTACAAATTAAACTTTGATGTTATCACTTAAAATAAAATATTACAATAGCTTTTCTTTCCATATATATTTATGTAATACAAAAGCTTTGTGTGAAGGCATGTGTTATTATCTATTATAACTTAAAAATTATATCACATTAATAAGTTCAAGTTTCAATTTTCACATTATTAAGTTCAATTTTCACATTATTAAGTTCAATTTTCTTAATTGCATCTCTTATAGGTCTATCTGAAGTATCAATAAAAATTATGATTAGTTCTTTTTGTTTAAATAAAAACTAAAGTTTTTATAGATTGATGAATTAATCATGCTCAAATTTTGGTTTTAAATGTCATATTTATTCATCGTTTTTTTTTTTAATTTTAGGATCTTATCTCTTATATAGTACTGAAAATGACTAGATTCAAAATACTTTTTATTGCACATTAACATTATCGATTTTTCCATTATACAAATATGAAAGCATTAAAATACTTCATTTTTCTACCGCTAATCGCTTAATATAATTTATTTAATATGACACTCAAAAAGATTTCTCGAATAAATGTCTTTTTTATGAATTAATGGAAAACGCAAAATTCCGTTAGATTGTTTAAGCATATGGGTAAATCTAATGAGCACATATGAGTGAAAATATATGAAATGGTCAACTGTGATAAGACTATATAAGATGTTACACATTTTCACTGTGATTTTTTTAAGACTCAATTTTGCAAATGTTATATTATATATATATATATTCCTTAAATTGTCAAAGTAAAATTATTATGATAGAATCATATGATTAATATATGATCATGATCACATGATTAATATATCACCAGAGAATATCTACAGGTTTTGGAAAGTAGTTTGGCTTTTAATTTCATAAAGAATACTGTTTAAAGTCAACGGTTCACATATTTCCCACACAAAAAATGAAGAGAATGGGAGGTTTCAATAAGTCTTTTGTCTAGTTAATCGTGAGATGATCAATTAACTTGATCATATGGAATGTTTCAACAAAGAATGAATTGTTAGGCTTTTTTTCTCACAGTCAAAAATTAAAACTAACAAAAAAGTAGTCTGTCATTCACAGTTGAGAAGCAGATTATAAGTGCTACGATTACTGGGTAAAGACGTTGCACATCACTCAATACTGCATTGAACTTATCACTTACAGAGTTGAAAGAATTTGCTTTTCTACAGCTAATTCAAGTACAATTCAACTGCGAGATATGCTGTTATGAACACTGTTAAAAGAACATGAATGTAATTTACTGAATTGAAATGATCACGATTCTACTGCTTTACTACTTTTAAGTACCAGACTGTTTGTAAATGATATCAAACTGTTAAAAAATCAACCTAATTTTTTTTTTCAAATAAATTATGTTACTCAGCAATTTTTAAAAAATATTCCATGCAGAGAATTATAAAGATAAAAAAATAATAAAAAGCATGGTATCTTTACTTTAAATTTCTCTGTCTCGGGAACTAAATTCTTATGTAATAAATAAATATCGACTTTTTTAGTTTTAACGTGTATTACTTTAGGAACATAGAGCAGTTTATTTCGAAAAGCTATTCAACACCGCCTAGACTTTTTAAAATATTATAAAGCGAAATGAGATGTTAAATTAAGCTTTAAATGTGAAGAAAATTGGTGTTTGAATATGTGAAGGAAAAAAAAATAGCTGTTTTAGAAAACTCTTTTTTTATATTTTTAAAAAAGACAATTTCGGACAATATATTTTTTCTGGCATTTTTATAATTAAAAATACCGATACCAGTTCAACGGAAAATTAAATTTTTGAAAAAAAGCATTGCAACTTTAAAGAATTCATCTTATAATAGAAAATAATGTATAATCAAAGAATAATACTAGCGATTACATGCAAGGGCAAATTAATTCCTTTAAGTTAAAAAATAATAATAATAATAAACAAAGCATTTTACTGTTTTTATATTTAGACAGATATCAATGAGTTACCATAAATAAATTTTTTAAAAAAAGAATTTATGTTTCCAGTAGTTTTTGCAGAAAACTTCTATTTTTACTATATTTGCTTATTGTAATGAATGCCTTGATTTTATTTCTGTTTCAAACTAAAGTAACTAAAAAGTAGGTAAAAATATCAAATAATTTTAATTCCGTATATTTTTTTTGTTACACATTTATTAGAATTCGTTATCAAAATAATTTATATAATATATTTTTTACAACGCAATACATTTGCTAAAATTTTACTTTTTTAAGCCTGAAGAAACATTTTTTTTTTAAATAAAGTAATTTAAAAATTAATTTTTATTCCATTTTGAAGCAATTAGTTTATTTAATTTTATTAGTTCATTTGCAAATCATCATCGTAATATGTGATAACTATAGCTATTCTAATGCAGCTGCCAATACAGAGACAGTTAATCTTTATACCATAAGCAATGGCTGAACCACTTTTACTCATTTAGCACTACCCACGTGTAGCTTGAAGTTGTGCTACGGACGCGAGTAACACTACCCCCACAACGCTCTATGATCATATTAGAATGGGACCTACGATTTAAAGTGGATTCCGAACCACTACAAACATACATGGCCCCACCGGGCCTGCGGTACCGAGCACCAGAGCTCTAGGCACTCGGCCATCAGCCCCCTCATAATTATAGTTGAATAACGCAATTTCAGAGATCATGATTTTTAATTTCCTAAGCATGAAACCATTAATCTTACGCTGAGTTTCCACCGGATAATGATTAGTCAATCAGAAGTCAGATATCCTGCCCATTAAGACTTCTGGCTAACTATTGTTCTACGACATAAAATATTAGAATCTGGTGGAAACCCACTCTTACTGTACCATGTTTATGAATGAAGTTATTTTTTTTGTAAAGTACATTACCATTGTAGAAAGCATTTGAATAATACATTTAAAAGCAATAAAAAACATATGTAAATTATTGTTCCGTCGACATTTTTAGATAGTTTGCATGCTTCAATCTTTTGTTCACTATTTCCCTGAATACAAAATTCTTTTAAATCTCTTGAAAGCTAAAATTCAAATCAGTATCAGCAGGAAGAACATCAAATTATTCACAGAATGCTGGAAGATATTTTTTTTTTTTTTTTTTTGCAAATTGCATAACGACACAACAATATTGAGTACCTGGATTTATGACTGGGATTTTTTTAAATAGATACTTATCATCTTCTTTACAACATTTGCTTTAAATGAGAATGCATCCATAACCACTCGCACTTTATGAATGTAGTCAGAGAAACGTGTTTTAAGTAGCTCTAAAAGAACCCATAAAAAAGAATTATAAATTCAAGTTGTTGTGATTAGTTTCCGAAGATACTTAAATAAAATTTCGACGTACATTGAGAAGAAAAGATTATTCGTATTATATGTTAAGGGCTTATCATCATAAAATCTCATAAGTAGCAACGAAAGATTGCAAATATAATTTTATGTCAACATAAAAGGAATTTAAATGTGAAGAAAAAAATCATACTACTATTTTAACTAGAAGACTTGTAAAGCTGCTGTTTCTTTAAATATTACATTTTAAACTGGCCAGTTTGAATTCAAATTGACACTTGCTGAATGGATAGTTATTGAATTCATAAAAAAATCTTCTAAAACTTACATATTGATAATTAAAATTAATATTTAATGTACATAAGTTTTCATTCAATTATTATATTATTTTTGCTTTTATAACTATTCGTTAAAGTAGGTCAATATTTTATAAAAACTACTTTCTTTAACAGATAACTTCTTTGAAAGATATATCAGAAGTTTACTTCTCTTAGAAATTAAAAACAAATATCATTCATTACGTTATAATTTCAGCATCGATAATAACAATTAGATCCAAGAAGCCCAGCATGAGAAAAAATATCTTTATCGGAAATTTTCAGAGGTCCTTGCCCAGTTTAAGCACTTAAGAGAATATTGATGCAATATTCCAGAATGTTTTTCAGAAAAATAAACAATGAACAATGGCATAATCGATGGCCATTGATTCAGGTTTTAGCTAATATGGCTTCTACTAAGCTTAATTCATTTTATTTTATCTTATCTCCAAAGTTTTAATGAAAGGGATAATATGTCGGTGCAATGAATAGCGCCATTTATCTAAAAAAATCTCTTTTTATACTAAGTTTTCTATTAAACTGAGAATCAACTACAATGTGGATTTCAAGATTCAAGCTTTAAACAATTAAATTGCAAAGCAACTTAAAAGTCACCAAATATTTTGCCCATTGCTAAAAATAAATCTAAGAACAGTTAAATTTTACATATTGTAGCTTTAAAAAATAGGGAATCATAAGGTAGAAATTGATTCTGTTAGTGTTATACAGTTCTATTCCAATATTTGTTTAAAGTTCTTATTGGCTACCAATGACATATCTTGATTACAAGCCATTAGGGGCCTGAATGGTCGAGTGTCTAGCGGTGCCCGAAACTTGATGCCACAGGTTTCGGGTTCGAGTACCGCCGGTGCCCTGGATGCTTGTAATGGTTCGGAATCCACTTTAATCCGTAGGCGCAGGTCTCATATGACTGTAAGAGCGTCACGGAGCAGAAGTCAGACTTCTACCTACGGGTGCTCCATCACAACAGAAGCTGCCCCTTTCCCTTCTACCATGAGTCACTACGGATTCGTGGACTTACTCTAGATTTCCACCAAGTGGGCTAAGAAACAACAACAAGTCATTAGTTTCTTCTTTAAGTCAAACATGACTAAAACAATCATAAATATTCAATTTTGTACCCAATCACAACAAATTTGTTTGATTTGTCGCTTTACGGTCATGTTGTGCACACGAGGGCTAAACAGACCAGGACCTACAGTTTAGAGTGGATTCCGAACCACTAAAAAACATCCATGCCACCGCCAGGATTTGAACCTGAAGCCTGGGATAGCAAAGGCCAGAGCGCTAGCGACAAATTTGTCTGGATTTCCTAATGTGTTAATCTAAGCCATTTATTGTATACTAGTGTTTTTATTGTACTTAGTATACTATTCTATAAAGCCAAACAAAACCCATTGAAAATATATGTGGCGTTTCAAAATGTTCTCTTTGGAACATGTCCGAAAAACTTATTGAATTCTGATATGAGGATAATGACCTTTAAAAATTGCGTGCATGCCATTTATTTTCATGATTTAGTATGACAAACATCTGTATGATGTTACAGTTTGTCATGTTTGTTGTAGTATCATTTTCCCGCCAGTGTGCTTGTGCCGTCTGAAGTGTAAAGTACACTTTGGTGTTGTTGGAAAGGCTGTAAAGTTCCTGGCGCCTGCTTCTATTCGCCTGTGTTTACTTCCTTGCTTGCTTGTTATCCAGTTATATACTGCTGCATATAAATCCCAAAAAATATTCCAAGATGATTTACGTGAAACATCAGAACAGAAGAAGAAATTAATGAATCCTTAAAGTTTTTATTCTCGACAAACGTTTTATTATTATTATTATAAAAACTGGCGTCGACGAAATTTTTTTTTTTACAGCTCTTTCTCTAAAGAACATACTTCTAATTAAAAGATAGAAAAATACCGTTTTTAGTTTCGAGTGGTTTTCGGCCGACGATGTAAGTAATTCCAATTAATTAAAAAAATGTCACATATACTCTTACGACCGATCTGAAGTGTCATGTAAGTTATCTAGCGAAAAGTACTATATCAACTCTGAAGAACTGACTTAAAGTATTTGAAAAACTGTGGAGTTTTTTTTTTTTTTTTTTTTTTTTAGGAGGGGTAGTCTTACACAAGCTTCCATAAAATCGTTAATTTTGATTTGAGAATAAGATGAATGCTAGAAATGTTCGTTGTTTTTATACCAATTTAGAAGCTGTCCTTGAGTATCCGAAGCTTTTGCTTAGTGAAAACTTTATGATTAAAGTCTTGGCTTGCTGAATAAAATGAAGATTTTTAATTTATTCTTTAAGAAAAAGTGGATGAAATAAAATGGATTAAATTTATAAAGTATTTGGCTTGTTATTTTCATCTGAATTAATTCCTAATATAATCAGAATTTCATCAAAATATAAATATTATTGTTATCATTCTTGTTTACAAGTTCTGTTAATTAAATGCTTATTAATAATAATATATATATATATATAAAATATTTATATATAATATATAAAATATAAATAAAATAAAATATTTTATATATAACTTTATATAAAATATTTCATGAGTTAATGATTTTTTTTATCATTAACTCATAAAATATAATTAATTTTCTGAGTTTCGAGTTAATGCACGATTCATTAATTCTGAGATTCTGGAAATGAATCTTTATAATTGTAATTATTTGCCACAGAGTACATTTAAAAATTTTTTTTTGTAAATTCAATAAAAAATATTTATAGAGATTATATATACAATTAGTTTTGGATATTATATGGGATATATTAGCTAATATAATAATATATTCGCTAATATAACACATCTAATATCCAAAACTACTTGCATTATTTCACATAACTTCTATAAATATTTCTTATTGAATTCAATAAGAATGAATAACGGTTAACGAATATCAATTTTATCATCCATTTCAAGTAAATTGAGTTGTGATATATTAGCTAATATCTAAGTCAATTTACTTGAAATAGATGATAAAACTGATATTCGTTAACAATTTTCTTATCGCATTTTCACAGTTAATAACATATGTTTAATTCTAGAAAATTCTAATGCTTGATTTAATATACCCCCCAATAACAGATTCTAAATATATTGTCACATTTTATTACTTTAGATTTAAGTTTCAAAATATTAATATTTTATGTGGCAGTAAATATAAATCAAGCTATGTAATATTTAAAAGTTTTTCCTGCATCGCATAGATAGCTAAGTGCTTTAACCTAACTATTAAAACTTCGTCTTTGCTGCCAATAAGATAATTAACTATAACTATATGCTATTCCCTCTTGTTCTTGTTTAAATATATCGCTTTTAATATTTCGTACGAAATGTTAACAAAGTTGAATTATATCTGAAAACTATAGTTGAATTATATCTGAAAAGTTGAAATATATAAATTATAGTTGAATTATATATGAAAACAGCATTAAAAATATTTGAATTTTTCTTGATCCATATTAGTGTGCATATGCTTATTTTCTGTAATTCTAATCCTAACTAGATTTTGCAAGTTCTTGCCGTTGATGAAAGGAAATGGCATTTTCTGCCGCCGAGTTGTTTCTCTTGTAATTTTAAAACCCTCGCAGTGTTCCAAAGAATTATTCGATTTGGGAAAGGGGAGGAAGAAGGTAGCATCTCGAAAGGAGACGACATAAATTTGATAACAGAAATTTTGGTATTTCTGGAACACCCTTTGAAATTCTGGAAAACGAGGTTATTTTCTTGAAAGTATATGTTTCTGTAAGTTTCATTCTTAAAGTTTTCTACAACACTTGAAAAGCGTAGCATTTTTTAAAGCAAATCTTGATCGAAGTATATAGGTGTTAACATCAGATTTAAAAAAAAAATAAAAAAAAAAAAAAAAAACACATTTTTTTTTAAATAGCATAATAAGTTTTTTAAGAAATAACATTACACAAAATTCTAAACTGTAAAAGGTTGTTGGGTATATTTTCAATAGTTTAAGCTCAATTGGAGACAGAAAAGTTCTAATACTTCATTTATTACTACTCTACAAAGAAGAACATGATTTTAAACACTTTTTATCATACAGCCGGCTGGATAGCGTGCTAACTATTTTATTCAAGCAAAAGTAACAGAAGGCAACGTGGTTGTTATTCTACGCAGAAAAATGTAATTTAATATTCTGTATTTATTTGGATGATTTGCTGGTATTTGTACCTGCTAATGTTTTTAATAAAATAATACTTGACAATCAGTATATTTCTTAAGTGTTACAACCCGACTCGTGGCAACGCGCGCCGCTTGCGAGCATTAGGGCGAAGGTTCAATCCACTGTCGGCTTTGTTGCAAACATTGTTTCAAAAAAACGAGGCGACTCGATCGCGTTTGTGATATTCAGCACCTTGCGTCGATAGTGGGACTAGCTGGGAGTTTTCCGGGTTTTCTACCATACGATACGTATATGCGAGGTAGTTCTCCCTTAAACTCCTCCTGGAAGACACTGTCCTCCTTCAGCGTCACGGAGCCAAGTCAGACATCTACTATGGGTGTTCCATGACAACAGTAGCTGCCCACCCCCTTTCCCTCCTTCCATGAGAGTGGCTTGATGGCAAATTGGCTAGAATTCAAGCCTTTCGTACCACAGACTCCAGGTTCGAATCCTGGCGATGGCATGGATGTTTGTTAGTGGTTCGGAATCTACATTAAACTGTAGTCTAATTAGCCTAAAGTGTGCCCAAGATGACCGTAGAGCGACAAACCAAAAATTTTCCATGAGACCCCACGATTCGTGGGCTTGGTCTAGATCTTGCTGTCTACCAAGTGGGATAAGAAACAACATAAGTGTTACATTTTCCATTTTATGAGCGTTGCTATCATAGAAAATTCTATTTAACTTATTAAACATAAAACAAATTTATGATGGGCTATTCCATACTTTAATTCTACTTATAACGCAGAAAAAAAAAAGAAGAATTCCATGAATAAAATAACACAGCGTATACACTTCATAAATCAGCCAAATGGAATAATAACAAAAACGTAAATGCCTACTTTCTTTTGAAGAAACAAAATAATCCGAAACTCTTCCACCCTATAAACAAAACAGCGCGTCTGGGGCCTCTGGAACCAAATAAAATCGAGAGCAAACTGCTCACGAGAAGACTAGCACCCAAAACAATTCCAAATCATTCATCATTTTCAAGACTCGTAATGATTCAGAATAAGGAAAGTTTGGCAGAGAACCCAATACAACATTGGGATGTTCTTTCAAAAGACAGTTCAGAAAACAGTTTTTCGAATAGCATAACTTGCGCATTGATTAAATTTTGAGAAGCAATATCCTTTATTTTCAACTTCAAGGACTTCGTTCTTCTTGCACGCTAATCAAGGATCCTCAAACAGAGAGGAATAAAAATGTAACTGCGAAGTGAAAACGTTTTTTTTTTTTTATTTAAAAAAATGGAATATATGAACCCATAGGAAAAACAAATAATTCTAAAAGCAAATTTATTTCGAAATCAAATTATAAATAAGTATATTTAACAAAGTGGAAAGACCAGGCATTTTTTTAAATGTCCTTACACCACTCAAAACGTAAAGAAATTACACCAAACGTCTAAACGTTACATGAAAACGTAAAGAAATTTGAATTTTCACCTGTTCATAAATTACTTGTTCATTGGAAGTTCATTTTAAAACCTGAAATAGATGCGAGGATGTAAATTTTTTTTACGACATACAGTGGGTAAAAAAAGTACTGGCAATTGCCTTAATTTATTCATATTGACCGGTATAAAGTTTGCAAAACTACTCTAAAAGTGTCTATGTATTATTTTGCGATTACTGCAGTAAAATGACTTGGAAATCGAAGGAGTTGGACGTTAGTGTCAAAAACACGATTATTAGGCTCAGAAATGAAGGTTTAACTTATCGTGCTATAGGAGTGCAGCTCAATATAAGTTTATTTACTGTCAGAAGTGTTGTAAAAAAGTTCAAGGAAACAGGATCAACGGAAAATAAGACCAGAAGTGGACGACCACGAATATTTTCTACAAGAGAAGAACGTGTCATTATTAACAAGGTTAAGAAAAACCCTAAAATAAGTGCACCCCAGATAGCAAGAGATGTTACTTTCACTTCGCAAAAGACTTTCAGCGTACAGACTGTACGGAATGTTTTACACGAGAGTTATTATGGAAGGGCAGCTAGAAAGAAACCATTCATCTCGGAAATAAATAGGAGAAAGAGGTTAGATTTCGCAAAATCCCACGTTGATTTACCTGAAGAGTTTTGGAGCACAGTTATTTTCTCCGACGAATCAAAGTTTAACATTTTCGGCAGTGATGGACGACGATATGTGTGGAGGAGGCCAAATACTGAATTGGAAAAGCAACATTTAACTGCTACTGTAAAACATGGTGGAGGCAGCGTCTTAGTTTGGGGCTGTATGGCAGCTAATGGAATTGGCAACCTGCATTTTATTGATGGTATTATGAAAGCACGTACATACATTGACATTTTGCGCCATAACTTAAAAATCAGTGCCCAAAATCTTGGCTTGGGAACATCATTCGTTTTTCACACAATGACCTCAAGCATACAGCGAATCTCACCCGTGAATGGCTACTCTACAATGCTCCACGCCAATTAAAAACCCCACCTCAATCGCCTGACATCAATCCAATTGAAAATTTATGGCACCTGCTGGATCTAGAAATCAAAAAACATAAAATTTCAAGTAAAGACGACCTCAAACGTTTACTCTTGCAAGAGTGGCACAAAATTCCCAACAGTACAACAAAGACCTTAGTTTCCTCTATGAGAAATAGATTACAAGCTGTTATAGATGCAGAAGGTATGCATACAAAGTACTAAACATATATTGATTTTGTTTTCGCTCATAATTTTGTCAATTTCATAATTTTGCCAATACTTTTTTTATCATGTAAATTTTGGATTTTCTCGTAGATTTTGACTAAAAAAATATTTAAATGAAAATTTCATTATATTTGTTTGTCTTTTCTCCTTCTGTAATCGCTAAGTTAAAATAAAATTTGTAAACATACACTTAGTCACAAAAGTAAGTATGCAACTCATAGCTTAAGTGAAAAAGCTCTAGTTCTCAAATAAAAATAAGAAAAATATTATTTTGGAGAATGTTGTTTATAGCTTCTGATTCAAGTCATAAAGTAATGAAAAGTAAACCAAATCATTATATTTTAAAAAACTTTAAGAGTAATTTTGTTAACTACCAGTAGAAATTTAAATCACAAAAGTATGTATGCACTCTGAATTTTTGAGTTTTAAATAGGTTGAATGAAACTTCTGGAGTGATTTTTTGTATTTCAGTGATAAGTTTAGAAGTTCTGCTACAAAGCTTGTAAGTTTGAGCTTTAAGTACATCAACAATTCACCAATGGCTCCACGTGGAAAAGAATTATCAAAAAAGCTAAAGGATGTAACAATAAAGCTCTATAAGGAAAGCAAGTCCCAAAGACAAATCGCTAAAATCATAGGCAAAAGTCCTGCAACAGTGCAAAAAATCATAGAAAAGTTCCAGGCTGAGGGAAATACTCTAAACAAGCCAAGAGCAGGACGACCGCCCATTTTGACGGATCAAGAAAGGCGAATTATTGTTGGAAATGTGAAAAAAAATCCGACGATTAACGCACCAAAATTGACAACTGATGTGAAAAACAATTTTGCGAAGTCATGCAATCTTGAAACAATTCGTCGTGTGTTACGGAAGGCAGGATGCCATGGCCGAAATATGCGAAGAAAACCATTTGTTAGCAAAGTGATTCTAAAAAAGAGAATAGATGTTGAAAAGAAAATGTAAAGCAGGACCCAAATTTTTGGAATTCCGTGATTTTTTTCGGATGAAAGTAAATTCAACATTCACGGGTCAGATGGACACCAAAAAGTTTGGAGGAAAGTAAATGCAGCTCTAGAACCAAAGAACATGAGATGAACTGTAAAACACGGTGGTGGTTTGATTATGGTTTGGAGTTGTATGGCAGCAACTGGAGTAGAAAATTTAGTTATAATCGACGGAATAATGAATCAATATAGCTATTTGAATATTTTAAAGAATAATCGAAGCCAAAGTGCTTCTAAATTGGGACTCGATGGATCCTTCACTCTCCAACAAGATAATGATCCCAAACATACTGCTCGGGTTGTTCGGGAATGGCTGCTATATCACGTGCGAAAACAGCTAAAAACCCCACCGCAGTCACCTGATCTTAATCCCATTGAACACTTGTGGATTATCTCGATCGCCAAATTAGAAAGCAAGAGATCAAAACTAAGAATGATCTAAGAAAAGCCCTTTTGGAGGAGTGGCAGAAAATACCACCTTCTGTCACTCAAAATTTAGTAAAATCAGTGCCATCTAGATTGAGAGCTGTTATAAAGGCCAAAGGCTATCCAACAAATTACTATTTTTTTTTGAAAAATTGTAAAATTTGCAATATTAATGTCTTTGTTTTTGTTTGCATACTTACTTTTATGATGTAAATTACATCCTATTTTAAGTTAAGCTCATCTTGCTAATTAAATATTTGTATTTTTTAATTACTTTTCATTTTGTTATTAAGCTCGATTTTGCTGTAATCGAAATAAATCGTTAATTTGAAAACTCTAATATTGTAGGTCTGTTTTTTTTTTCATAGGACATCATCACATACACTCTGCATACTTACTTTTGCGACTAAGTGTACTTTGTTAGCAAATATGATCATTTATAGGCAATTGCCAATACTTTTTTTATCCACTGTATATTCAACTATAATATTGCTTATAACCAGTATTTTTTTTTTTCAAATTATGAAATATTTAGCGTTAAATATGATAGCAATCAATTAAACAATACTTTTCAACAAAAAAGTTTGATCAAAGATTTATTTATAAATTTAAATTCAAAACTCTTCATTTAATAATTTGTTATTGTATATAATTGATTAGCATACTTTTTAGAATTATTCATAAATATATGGATCCATAGGAAAAACAAATAATTCTAAAAGCAAAATTATTTCGAAATCAAATTATAAATAAGTATATTTAACAAAGTGGAAAGACCAGGCATTTATTTAAATGTCATTACATCATTCAAATATTACAACTGACGGAAAAAGACACTTCGAAACGTACAGAAATTCGAATTTTCACCTATTTATAAATTACTAGTCATTGAAAGTTCATTTTAAAATCTGAAATAGATGTGTGCAGGTTTGTGGCTCTACGGTCATTTTGTGTACAATTTAGGTTAATTAGACCGAGACATACAGTTTAGCGTGGATTCCGAATCACTCACAAATATCCATGCCATAACATTATCCATCAAGTTGTAAAGTTCAACTACACGAGGAATTTACATTTGTCACTTTTTAGACACATTTTATCAAAATCTTTACAAGATTATCATTTTTGACTTAATTGAATCTTATTGAATAGATTCAAAATCGGATCACAGGTACTGAAATTTAAGTATCACGAAAAGTATATCGTGTTTTAATTTTGCTTGAGTTTAGAAAAAAATTAATATTTAAAGCTTTTTTGGAAGAAATTCTGATGAAAAGTAGTAATTTTTATGCTTCATTTAAAGTGAAATTTTATCTGGTGTCAAAATACAAGCACAAAAATATAACATTTGTGTATCAGATACATATTTCAAAACAAAACAGGTGGTTCAAATTAGTTCATTAATTTTTTTTTCCTTCTACTGCTACTACTATAAAAGCACTTACCTGAAATTTTTTCTTCAGATGAACATTTTCTTCTGTGTGATGTCTTTGCATTTTTTTTATCTTGCTAGGCAAAACTATTTAAACTTTATAAACTAACACGAGTTTGTCAAATAATCATGCAGTGCAAAAAAAAAAGTTTGCACAAAATTAATTACCATCCTTCAGAGTCAACGGAGAAAATGCTTTGCACTTACTTCAGAATTAAAAAGAAAATGAAAAAGAAAAAAATACTCTGGGTAGGATGTGTTTAAGATCTTTCAAAATAATGATCTACATTTAAACAGAGTATGATAAATTATACCTAAAGAAATTATAATTCGTGGTAAATTTTAAGAAATTTATTTCAGTGTCATCATATTTAAATGTTAAATGTATGTCTAGATAAAAATATTAAGCTAGTGATTGATGAATGCAGTAAAATTATTTCTAAAAAATAAATCACATAAAGTTGTGATACCGAATGAAATAGCTGTAATATAAATTTCAGTCATTCAACAGTTTGGCCAGATTTATTAGCTAAAAAATTACACTCTTCTTGAGTTTTGTTTATTTTTTAATTAAAATTAAATTTTAAGGTAAAAACATGCGTTTGAAAATTTTAAGGCAAAAACGTGCGTTTAAAAATTTTAAATAATTGACATTTCCTTTCATAATTAATTGGACATACAATATTAATTTGATTAACTGTCAATGTTTCTTGGATCCTATTTTTATGAACTTCGCATACAATTAATATTCATTCAAGACAACTGAATGCACTGATGCCAACGGCAAAAAATGAAAATTTAATAACAGACCAAATGAAGAAAGAATTTGAGTACCTCAGACGGTAACACGTAATTGGCGGCTTAAATAGACAAGAAGAAAATCTCCTTTAACTTTTCAGATCCATCAAAGAAAAATACATATAATGCATAATGCAAATGCCATTTCTGAATGACAGTTAAAAAGTTAAAACTTTTTTATGATGGACAAAAAAGAAAGTAACTTTTCAAAAGTACAGTTCTGTCAATGAGAAAGTGAAGTAACAATTCAAACGCATGCCATGCATCTTGTTTAAGAAAGTATTAAAAAGTTCTTCTATGAATTATTTAAAAAAAATATATCTAACGCAAAAGTAAAGTTAGAAATTGAATCTAGCAAATATGAGTTTAAAAAAAGAATTTTTGTTTTTGATTTAGAAAATTGTTTTCAATTACTAGTTTTTGCCTTTGATTTTCAGTTATTTAAACTTGTTTGAACATATTTCAACTTCCAAGTTAATGAAAACGCTATTAAATAAAAATTCGGAATTTTTAATTTAAACGAAGAGCAGGCGCGCTCAGTACTATAGGTTTCGGCTTCAAATCCCGGCGGTGCCATGAATGTTTGCAGTGGATCGGAATCCACTTTAAACCGTAGGTCCCGGTCTAATATGATCATGGAGCGTTGTCTTGAGGTTTAGTCAGTCTTCAGATCTCGTGGTTCCTCGCTAAAATGAAGTTGCATATTACCTTTAGCCATGGCCCAGTCACCAGCAACGGGGTCTTCTGGACCTGATGTAGGTTTTCCTGCACCAGGGGGATTAGTAACAACAACAAAGATGGTTCTAAGTTAAAATATATAGTATAGATTTCGAGATATTTTAAAACCGATGGATTTAATATAACGGACGCCGACATAGGGGTTAGGTGAAATATTGTGACCTCGCCAAATTTTAGATTCCTGGATTAAAAAAAATATAATTTTCTATGACCTTCCAGTTATTGTAATTATTAAAACAATGAAAAGGAAGAAAACCAAAGTGATATTTATGTTAGTGTGACATTTAGAGTTTAAAACTGGAGAACATATTTATAAATTTATTTCTTCCCTTTGAGAATAATCTGCTGGATTCTACAGTTCTTAGTAAATTGAATAACAAGGTTTGGTTTGTTTGTTGTTCTACTGTGATTGTTTGCACACTTTGGGCTAATTAGAACTAGGACCTACAGTTTAGTGAATAACAAGGAATCCTAAATAATCGTGCTATATAAAAATATACTAATTAACTTCCTCAAAAATATTCAATACTTAAAAAAATAAACAATAAGATAAGAGTAAGATAATTGTAATAGATAAATACTTATTTAAAAAGGTTCCAAACTGTTATTACGACTGAAATTATTTACAGCATATACTCCTGCATTATTTCATTTTTCTATTCATTATTTCATTTTTCTATTCATGATTTCATCAGAATGAATTAATCTAATATGTTTAAGATTTATAATTGGAAAAGTAATGGAATATAGCAATATAAATACATTTGAAATTTAACAATAAAAATTACTGCTAGATTAAATAGTTAAAAAAGGAGGGATTTCTGCCTTTTTTTTTATTTATAACACATTTCAATATTTTTGTTTATATATCAATGCAATTTTAAAGTGCATTAATGATTCTCAATCAGTTGATCATTCAACAAAGAAAATAGACACATACATATCTTTATTATAAACAAAGAGAAATGACAACTTTAAAGCAATATACCAATATGCACAAGTGCTTATTTAAAACTAATTCTATTATTTTAATGAAGTTTAAGTTTTTTATTTAAAATTAGGACATTTTCGAACATACAGAAATCGATTTTATGTTCTACCTGATCCAAATTCATTTCGACATTCTGAAAAAGTGATGTTAAATTTAATGCATTTATTTCGATAACTTTTTTTAAAACGAATTTCCATAAATTAATTAGATTTTAATTAAGTGATAAATGTACTTAAATGGTTAAATAGGACTTCGGAATTTAAGCAAATTATTAAACATTTTCTCGGGAAAAATAAGTAATTTGTAATGGAAAAGGCAGCGAACTGAATCAAAGAACCGAGAATTAAATGCAAGGATTAACATTTACTTTCGGTTTTTAACTCCATAATTTCATTTTAGTTAAAAAAAAAACTAATAGACAAATACATAAAATCAATTTGAGTATTTCGAAAATTGCGTTTCAATTTACTTTGATTCTAAAGATACATCTTTAAGCTTTAATTAATTTTATTTAGTTTTAAAAACTAGTGCATTAGTTATATTTATAAAAATTTATAACTAGTTATAGATAAATTTCGAAAATATATGCTTGTTGTATAACAAAACAAGGTGTTTTAAAATAACCATGTTAGTAGCAGTGCAATACTAATTTTGAAGTAATATTAACAATGTAATAAAACAATAATAGGTCCCAAAACGATTTACCTATATGCAGTATAATATGATCAATTATAGTTTTAGCTGAATTTGAATCGTACATTTAAGAATATTATAATAAGTACAAGATTAATTTCTTTTGAAAAATGCGAAAACACTCAGTTACATCAATAATTAGGATGCAGTTGATTTATTTACAATGATGCCTTCGAATTAATGCATAAATTAAATCAATCTTATAAAGTTTTATAATCCGATTTTTGTAAAGAAAGATATTTAACATTTTTTCGGTAGGAGTAGAAATATGACTTACCTTGATCATCAATTGAAAAGATGCCGATTCCATCTCCATCCCGAATAGAATATGTAACTGTAGAGTCAATTCCGGGAGGATCAGCATCTACAGCTGATACTTGCATCACTAAAGTACCTTCAGGTTTATTTTCACGCACTGAACCTGATGCAACAATGTCCGGGAATTTTGGTGGATGAAGATTTTCATTGACATCCTCTACTTCCACCAAAAGGTATGCAACAGAAGTCAGAGGTGGATCGCCTTGATCCCGAGCTATAATAGTCACGTTATACAATTGTTTCTGTTCAAAATCCAGAGTACGGGCCAGCCGTACCACACCAGTCACTGGGTCAACGGAAAATGTTCCACCTTCTAACATTTCATACGCAACGCGACCTCCGTCCCCAAGGTCAGGATCTCTTGCAGACATTACCATCACCACAGTTCCGATCGGAAGATCTTCTCTAACTTTTACCCAAAATTGTGTAAGACCAAATAAAGGAGGATTATCGTTGACATCTTCAAGACGAATGTAAATAACGGTCGAAGACATGAGTGGTTTGTCTAGAGATGCATCTCTGGCCCAAACACGCAGAGCGTAGTTCTCAGTAACTTCTCTGTCCAACGATCCAACCACAGTCAGAAGACCAGTATCTTTGTCCATATGAAAACGGTCCCAAGCTGGACCTTCCAAGTTAAAGATCAGTCTGGCGTTTTCTCCTTCATCAATATCAGTGGCTCGAAGACGTATAACACTAGTTCCATTTTCTACATTTTCAGGAATAACGAAATGGTAAAAAGACTTTTCAAATGTAGGAGGATTATCATTGATATCTCTCACATTCACTGTAAGCTGCATTGAAGCAGATTTTTGTGGTTTTCCCAAATCAAAAGCAGTAACATTCAAAACATACCTAGAAGTTCGTTCACGGTCTAGTTCAGAATCAACTAAAAGTCGACCAGTATATAAATCAATTTTAAAGCAGTCATCACCTTCATTGTTATAGTTTATAACATAAACAACTAGTCCAGAATAGCCATGATCTCTATCTCTGGCTCTCATTGCCACCACCTGAAAATAAAATACAGCATTACATAGAAGAAAGAAATACACGTGCACCACCAAGTATCACACGACACTTACAGAAGTAACAAACAAATATGACAAAATAATAATAGATGAGTTAAAATGTGCAAATTTTAAAAATTTTAAGGTATTTTTTACATTTACTTGTGTTTAATTACGAAATAAAAAACGCGAGATTTTATTACAATCAAATCATATTTTCTTTCCGAAATTCTTTAGCTTATTTTCAGTTTTACTGCATTGAAACGAGAATAATTTACAGTAAACAATGTTTATTAATTGAATGCTTTGTATGTTTTTCACAAATGAATTTATAAAGACTCTTACAGTGTTAAGTTATAGAAATAAAGAGTATTTAACATAAGTATATCCGTGTAATTATAATTTTCTTCAACTCAAAATTATAATATATTATAATTTTGAGTTGAAGAAAATTAAAATTACACGTATATACTTATTTTATTTAAAATAGAACCACCGACTAAATTTTGAGATTAGTTAGTGCTATCGAAAGTTCTGATAAGTATCTAATTATTTTAACTATTCGTAACTTTAATACGAAGCCGATGAAAAATTTCCACATATCTTAAAAAGGCATGAAAGTTAACAAAAAATGTAAGCATACTTAAAGAAATGTCTTTAAAAATATAAAGCGAAAAATTTATAGTTTTATTGTTCTTAACAAGGATAAAACTGTCTCTTGATTGTTGTAAATCACTTTTTGTCATAAATTTTCACGAATGCAGTTTACGAATTATTTTTTATTATTTAATTATTTTTTCACGAATTTAGTAGAATAGTACATGTTGAAAAAATTAATAATAAATAAGTTAGTAAAATCTGTGCAAAACAATTATTTGAAGCATAAATCTAGTTCATCAAAAAAAAAATTTTTTTTGATAATGTCAATATTTAGCAAACAATAAGTGATCATAGAATTTTACGTGAGATTAGTCAGTATTTTAAAGCACATTCCTTGCAATTTTTTTTTATATTTTTATTGTCAAAATGTTTTAAAAATAGTGCAAACCTTTACTTGAAGTAAATATGTTTAAATAAAATTTTTAAAATGCCATAGACATAAATATATCTGGAATCGAAAATAATACTCATTCGTACATATATTTCATATTAAATAATCTCTTTAAACATATTTAATCAATACAACATATTTGATGGGTACAATTTAGAAGTCTAGAAATTAACAGTAAAAATTAGAGTATAATCACAAATTTTACATATAAGAAAGAATCAGTTGAGGTCTCAAAATTTATCACTCTAAATTTAAACAATATATTTTAATCACCAGGAAAAGTAGAAATTTAGAAGTTAAACTTTATTATTCTTTTACAAATAAAAAATACAAACTGAGACGGTGAAGTCTACAATTATTTTAATAAATAAAACTATAAAAAAAGTTTAAAACCAAATTTAAATAAAAATTATTTAGATTTAATATACAGAATTGATATTTAAACATTTTAAATGTTTGGACGATAAGGTTAACCTAAATTAATGATGTGATGAAATTCAGTGACTCTTCATAAACCCAGAAATTTGAGTAACGAATATATAAGTTTTTTTATGTATTAAGTCAATGTACATTAAACCAATTTAACTTATACAATAATAGTTGCTAACATTTTAACTAATATTTTATTAATCATCATCTCAAACAACTATTAATAAAAACTAGAAAGTATTGATATTAATAAAAGGGCGATTTAATTATTCATACTGAAACAAAATATTTACAAGGAATTTTCTGTGAATTATAGATTTATTTGATAAAATTTCTGAATAAGTCCTTTCATATTAAAACCATACTAACCTCCGATCCAACACTGGCGGATTCATTTATCCACACTTCGGAAGGAATTGTTGACAAGAATTCAGGAGAGTGCCTATTGTCACCAAACCGTTTTGGAACAACATCTTCCTTCGCTTCAATAGCTTTGTTCTGAATAGTACCCAAACGTAACAGTTCCATGTACCGGTCAGTAACGTCCAGTTTCCGACAGTCAATGGCTATGCCATCTTTATTGCGACCGGTCATTTTGGAAACAACTTTCAAATTGACAGTCATAACATCAGCAAAATGTTGGCTGTCGGTTGCTGAAACATTCAATATCCAGTCTGTCTTCGTTTGTTTCGATAGGTCACAGGTTACTTTTAGCACACCTGCATTGGAAAGTCAACAACTAATTAATTTAATTCGAAGAATGCAACCAAAAGATCAAATTTTTTTGACAAATAAAATGTTAGTTTTTTTTAATGACACTTTGGCAAAAGGTAATAATATTTATAAAAAAATATTATTTCAAAAAGCAATTTTCTGAACTTACAACTGAACTACGAATCAAAAATTTTCAGTTAAAAATAAAGTTCAATTTAAGGATTTCTGTAAACTTTTTAATTTACTATAAAATTTCTATTTTGGCATTATGTACTTTTTCTGTGAATGTTATCATTAAACTATGGTTGCAAAAGTAAAACAAGTATTTTAAATTTCAATAATATGGTGTTATTCAAATATCTTTTATAGCACAAATGAAAAAGATTTCGAATTTAGAAAGGGACCAACTGTTCTTTTGAAAAAATGAAATTTACTATGATCATGTTTTGAATCAATAGAAATATATATTTAAATGATC
>BPLQ01000787.1:246899-273299 GCA_021605075.1 Caerostris darwini
TGACAACATATATTAATCATCGTTTGATAACATCGATTAAATCGTTACTTGAACGTTACACGAAATGTTCTAGTAAAATATGATGAACTAATTTGTTTTCTATTTAATTTTATGTCCATTTTTAATTATTTACTTTGCACTATAACAATATTCGTGAATGTCAGGATTTTTTTTTTTACAAATTTACATGTTCACAAAACCCAATAAATATTTCGGACGGATTATTATAAATTTTAGCAAGAAAACTTATTATAATAACCACAGCTTTTGAAGGTATGCAAGCTGGGTTTTTTTATTTTTCTCCGTATAAAACTTCATAGTGCCAAGTATAGTATTGTATACAATATGTCTATTTCCTGTCACATCAAAAGACTCTTATAAAACTTTTCTAAAATTCGCATTCCTTTTCCTTACTTTCCTAAAAAAAATATTCCGATGTCTAAACTTCTCTAGTTGACATGTCTGTGAAACGTTATTGGACTAGACTTGAGTACTAAACAAATCGAGCGATACGAAGATGGTGACAGCAATGGTGCTCTCTGCAAGGCAGTAATCAGAATGTCAAACACTGAAGGTTCTTTTTTTCTAGCCAAATAAAAGGAAGTCAAGCAAATCTAAAGAGAATCTGATTTAGATGTTAAATACACTGCCAACAAAGATTTGAAAAAAGTATTTTAGATATATTTGGAATATTTTTTTTATACTGTAGCTTGAAATATGACACAATGTAAAAATATATCGAAATCCAAAAACAGCGAATGACAAAAAAGTTTAGACTTTTTGAAAAAACAAATATAAAATGGTAGTGAAGTATTTATCAGTTATTAACTGACAGAGAAAGGCGTAAAGCTTCTTGAAAGATGGCATAGAGCTCGAATATTTTTGATGGCATTAGACCGAGGTAAAATACAAAATAGCAATTTTTCTTCAAAAATCCCTGCTGCAGTTGGAACAAAATGGCAAGGATCAGTAAAAAGCGTTGCAAAAAAAACTTCTACTACTTTGAAAAACAAAATTGTGTCCTCCATCATTTCCGGAAACTGAACATTATAAATACACTCCGAAACATTTGCATAATCCTTTTCAAAAAATGGTGATATATATTCCTGTTCATCCCTCTTTTCAGAATATTTATTTTCTGAATATGAAATATATACCAGCTTAAGAGCAAATATTAATCTTCAAAAATTGCCTTTAGAGTCCTGAAAGAATAAACAAAAATACACCTTTGAAAAGCGACTTTTAACTTCCTTTTTTTGACAAAAAAAAAGTTATGTATTCAGAGAAAAATAATGCTATTGTAATTTATTTTCTTAAGAAAAAAATAACGAAATCCTAATACGAAAATTATTTTCTGTTATTATGTATTACATTTACATTTTAATTTTCAAAATATCAATTTAAATCACTTCTAGCAGAAATTGCAATTGCCTCATGAAGTAGTTCAGTAATCTTCTTTTAGAAATCATAAAAAAGAAAGGCTGTACGTTGAAAAAAAAATTATACATTGTTAGAAATTTTAATAATATATTTGTTTCACTGTCTGGAAAGATAGATAGATGAAAAACATATTTATTTAAAATAGTTGCGAACAGGATTTAATAATAATATTCATAAAGTAACATTCGCTGACATATGAAAATTATTTCTGGTACTTAGAAAAATGTTGTACATTTATAAACTAATATAAATAACTAAAATCTCTTAAATTTAAATCAATGGATGTTTACTGTGAACAAAGGATTATGCATTTAAATTATTCTGACAGAAGATTATGTTAAAACGCAATTAATTTTAATAGAATAAATTCAAAAAGAGTTTATGACAAATAACTTAGTTGAATCAGTAAATTTAATTAATACAAATGATATTTTTAAAACAAATAAATCAGTTTTTAAATAAAAAACAATTTTACGACATGCTAAGTTAATGCCCTAATCGTTATGACTGTATAATTTAGAGGTTTATTAGAGAAGTACAATGTTAGAATTAATGCAAAGAATAAATAATTTTTAAGAAATTAAAAACATAGGACACTATAAAGACTCATGTTTTACCTTAAAAATTTTTATTTTTCTATTTTGAATGAAAGCAAAACATATCCTTTGATAAGCAGTTTTCTGCTTAAAAATATTTCTATGCTTTCATAAATGTTTGGTAAAGATACGTAGTTACCATCTATTTGATATCCCATGTTAATCCATGATCCCCCGTTATGATATCATTGTTACCATTCTATGGTTTCTTATAATGACACTCTATCATGAGACATTTTTGTTGTAAAATTATTAAAAACTTAGCACCAATTTTTTTGCATTATACATTGCTCATTAATTTAGTAGATTATTTAGTATATAATTTTACTGTGTCTTTTATAATCAATAGGTTTTACTAATAAAAGACACAATTTTCATAAAAAAATTCTTTCAACAAATAAAAATGCAATTTCTGTCACGATAGAATTAAATTGTCTCTAATAAGGGATCAGATCTTATTCTGAATTCAAACCAAAATTTTAGCAATGGAAATCATCGGAATGAATCTGAACTCAACATTAAGAAATATTTATGAGTAATGTTTTTAATTTCTCAACCACATAAAATCCGTAAATTATATACAATTTATAACTTTCTCTTATGACAATTTAGATCAAAATTACCTTTATCTTCATTCAACCCAAAGCATGGATCATCATCAGCTGGGACCATGAGGTATCGTACAGTGCTTCCAGCATCGAAGTCCAATGCAGATAGTGTTACTATGGGAGTGTCCAACGGAACAGTGTCCAGAACTTGACCCATACAGTCCACTCGTTCAAACAATGGACGATGGTCATTAACATCTCGGAGCTGTACATGAACAGTCATTTCTGCTTGGCGTCTGTAGGGCGAACCCCAATCAGATGCTCTAACTCGCAAGATGTATTCTCGACGCATAGTTTCATAATCGAGAACTTCAGTAGTTGAAATCTAAGAATAATAAGGCATAATAAATAATAAAATAAAAAAAAGGGAAACCACAAGCTTGAAATTTACTTCATGTCGTATAAGATTTATTACTGTATTCAAAAGGTGCGGGTCTATTTGCATGCGGGTAACCTTCTGACACCTTTATTACTATAAATTATTTATTATTGCAGTCGACTTTGTCTTTTACACGCAATGCACAGGATTACTGTAATTATTTCTTTCGTTTCCTGTTTGATCGATTTGCATACCTATAGCTTATAGATATGCATATATTTTAATTTAAACTTTAATGCACAATCTTTATATTATCAATTTTCAGTTAGAATTCTCCTTCTTGCAATTATTTTAAATTTTTTGCTATTGCTTTAATGTTTAGTTCCTTTCAACCTTTACTTGCAAGAAATAGAGTTTAGAAGATCAGAAAACTTAAGTCAGACTAGTTTAGCATATTCATTCTTGAATCTAGATTATCAGAAAGCTTGATTCTAATTCACTTACCTCGCCAGTGAAATGGTCAATATTGAAGGGAACAGGATGCAAATTGGCCAAGCTGTATGTGACATATCCATTATCTCCCGCATCGGCATCTGTGGCATGGACTGTGCACACGATACTGCTCTGGGACCTGTTCTCATCAAACACGACAATCATGGAGGATGTGTTAAACACTGGGTCATTGTCATTGTTGTCCAATACTCTAATATTTACAATAGCAGTGCCTTTGCGAAGGTGGGGCCCACCCCTCCGACCACTGTCCACAGCACTGACCGTTAAGGAGTAATACGCTCGTCTCTCTCTATCTAAAACTTTTGATGTCCGAAGAACTCCAGTTCTCTGGTCTACGGCAAACATTCCTTCATCATTGCCAATTTCAATGGTGTACAGCAATGGGTTTTTTCCTTTCTCTACAGATGCCACTAATCGAACAAATGGATATCCAATTGGAGCTACTTCTTCGATCTCTACATCATAATCTGACTGACTGAATTTGGGAATGGGATGAGTTGCTTCAGATACTTTGAGGTGCACCTGTAATACATGGTAATTCAATTAAAAACTCAAACTACTGACAATTTTGAAGTCGAAACATTTATAAAATGTTTAATAAACTATTTGATATAAAACTTTAAATTTATTTTATGTAGATTTTTATGTAACAAAATAACATAAAAAAGTCAAATAAATATTATTAAGGTAAAATGTACATTTAATTACATAAAAATTCCAACTTCTTTTTTAGGCTAAAAAAATTTAAATCCAAACTTATATATTTTAAAATAAAAAAATTTGCAAAATTAGACAGAATTATAAGAAGGATTTAAAAGGTTTAAAGTAAATAAATACAAGTTACAAATAATATTTGTAATTGGTCTCTAATTTGTTAATTATGGCATTTTAAGAGCAGATCATTAATTAAACAAAAATTAACACTGTTTCACTATTTTTAGTTTGAAAAACTATATATATATATATTTCCACTTCTATGTGATTACAAAAAGAAGATAATGAGAACAAAAAAAAAAAAAAGGGGGGGGGATAATGAGAAGGAAAAAAAGAAGATAATGAGTCATAATGATGTTATATATGATGTGATATGATTCCATACACATTTTTTATCAAGCTTGTTTATTTTTTTAGCATTTAGTTTGGTAATTATATTGAAGAAATTATAGCAATTTTAAAGTTTTTCTTAAATTTCAAAATTAGTTATTATATAACATTTTATGAAATGCTATGCTCTTAATCTGCATTTTTCTTTTGCACTTAATGTAAATTTTACGAATTATAAGGCAATTTGTATTTGATAATTACATAATTTTTATTATTATATTTGGATGTAAAACAATTAAATATACATTACTTAAAAAAATGAATAATTAAAAAAAATTAAAAGAAAAAAAATTAAAATTAAAATTTCAAAGGCGTACCGTTTTGGATGTAGTTTTAGGAGGTGTTCCTCTATCAGTAGCTTGCAACACCAAAGCATAGCTGCCAGCAGCTAAATCTCGGGAAGGATCCGCAACTCCTATCTCAAATTCATTAGCCTTTTTGCCTGGAGACACTCGAAAATATCCTTCAGCATCACCTTTCACAATTCCTAGTCCATCTATTTCACCATGGATACCTTTATCAGCATCGGTAACGCGGACAATGGCATATATATCTGGATCACTATGCTCTAGAATAGATGGCAGCTGACGAACTTGAATTTCTGGAGCATGAAGATTAACAGGAGTTACCTTGATCTGTACATTTGTTTTGCTGCTGAATGCCAGACTTCCAGCTACTCGGAATTTAGGACCACGATCTTCAGCTACAACAGTGAATTTATGAAGAGACTCCTTTTGGTAGTCAAGCGGTCGAGTGAGCGTTATAAAACCTCTGGTGGGATGGATAGAAAACTGCAACGATGGTTCAGGGAGACTATAATATATATCTCCATTAACTCCTACATCAGGGTCTGTGGCTGTGACTCTCAAGACATTTTTATGTAGAGGAAAATCTTCAGGGATAGTGATGCTATATTCTGAATTGTCAAAGAAAGGATTGAGATCATTTGTATCCAAGATTCTAACATGGACTATAGTATGGGCTTTCAATTTTACTGATCTTCTATACAGCGATGTCACCATGGCTTTGACACTAATTGCATAGTAATCTTGATATTCTCTGTTCAATACGGCCTGTTCTTCGGTTCGGGTCCTCAGAGACAGGAAGCAAAAATCTCCGACGGTGCGGGATTCTGCTTTGAACATCTTTCCAGGATCTCCAGAAACTATTTTATATCGGACAAGTAAAGATGGATCCGATATGAATATGCCCATCTTTTCTGTTGGAGTGACATAAGTTTTGCCAACGGAGTTTTCAGGAACCGTTGCATTGTATTCAGAACTTGTAAAATCCAAGTTCAGTTCACCGATTACAACTTGGAGTTCGACAATCAGCACCGATACTAGGAGCACCGAGCAGAGATAGGGAAGGGTGAATGAGGAGGATGTTCCAAATGGGCAACGCCGAAGCAACCCCATTTATGAGATAGAAAGCAATCAGCTCAGCATCAGAACCTGGAAAGAGATAAAATGATTTAATTTTAATAATAATCATAATATTTATCATTATCAGTCTTTAAGGATTTGGTCCTTTTTCCTTTTTTGAAAAAAATAGATGCTATGTAATATTATGGTGTTAGGTAATTATTTTTTAAAGATAAAAATTACATGATTACGTAATTTATAAAATCTTAAAATATCCATTTTACGGATTTCAAAATATACAACGTAAATTACAAAACATCAAAATGGGTAGTTAAAAAATGAGCCTACAGTTTCTATTAATTACAATTTGAATCTTTATATATATATATATTATATTTTCTATTCTATAATATATTTTCTTATCTATTATATTCTATTTATATTATGAATTTTCTTTATATTACAAATTAAATCCATATCGATCAAATCATACCGAATAAAATTAGACAGACGGAACTAATTTAATGTTGTGAAATATCATATGTTGATTTTTTTAATAAATAAAATACATGTGATTTTTTTTTGCCATGAAAAAATGTAAAATACATCAATAATAATTTAAAATGTTTATTCATTTTACATCTTCTATTCTATATTCTGTTTGAAGGTAACGATACGATCATTTGTAGAATTGTTTTTTTTAATTTCCTCTAGGATCGTATTACTTAATTACGTAATTGAACTAAAGAGGCAGGCAAATAATCTTTTTTTCGTTTTGATGAATATACATTAGTATTTTTCAATCAGAAAAGCTCTATATTAGAAATTGAATCCCTATCGATCAAATCCTAGCGAATAAAATTAGAAAGACGGAACTAATAAAATCAACAAAAGACAAATTGCTGTAGTTAGCTAAATCATGTTACTAGATTGATTACAATCATACTGAATCGTGAGTACAGACATATCTATTGATCACTCGTATCCTCTACTTTAATATATATAAATATATATATAATATCGACAAGATCATAAGAAACTCCCCGCTTATCAGAACCCAGGAAACCGTTCCATTTTCAACTGTCACAAACATAACACCCGCCGATTCATTGAGACATTTTTCGCATTCCTCGAATAAAACGAATAATAAATAGCGACATTTGCACCAATTGTAACGAAATAACAACCAGACCTTATGATCTACAGGCATGTCATCGGCAAGGATAAATAAATGTACAAAATATGAAAAAATAGAACATGCGTAAGGGAAAGTATAGATATATAATCCAGGAATAGAAGGAGAAAAAATTTGCTCATTCTCATCCCCGAGAGAAGAAGTAAGACGAATGTTCTAGAAGCATTTTCCGATATATCGGAATATTCCAGAGTTCCTTGTCCCCCACCCTCAATGGGGAGAAAACAACCCTTAGGGTCGCCTCTGGAACAAGATAATCAGAAGTCGGCTAGCATAAGCTGGAAGTGAAGTGAAAAGATGTTGATAAAAGCTTCGAATCGAAAAATATATTTTGTTATTCTTGGCTATCGCTAACACCATCGGTTACCATTATTTTGTAGATTTTTTATCGCCCCCCCCCTTTTTTTTTTAAAAAAAAAGAAGAAACACTCTGGTAATCAGGTTTATTTCTTTCAGCACGACAAACAACTTTTAAATTTTCTTAAATATTGGACTCACATAACAGGAAAAATGTTTTTCAATGGCATTTCAAAGAGCACTGTAACTGTTGCAGAAATGTCACTCACTTAACGTTATTCCTAAAAGGACAACTTGATAGGTATTTGATAGTACTTTGTGTAGGTACTTTATAAAGTACATTTAGGCATATGTACTTTGTAAAGTACACTTGATGTGCAACGATTAATCATCACGCGTAGTAATGATTAAAAATTGTATGAAATGCTGTGTTGTATATACTATGAATGAGTATTACAAAATATTAACAAACATTCATAATTTATAAGAATATTAAAGAAAGTTAGTTACAAATATTAGAAAAATGTATCTGCTATAGTTTTATAGAAAGAACTAGGAAAAATATTTATTTTAGGTATTTACTCTTTAGTGTGTGGTGCTTTGAATACTAAAGTATATATACTTTTTTCAAAAGCTTTATTACAATATATATATAAAGTTATTCTTGGCTATCGCTAACACCATCGGTTACCATTGTTTTGTAGATTTTTTATTCCCCCCCCCCCTTTTTTAAAAAAAAAAAGAAGAAACACTCTGGTAATCAGTTTTGTTTCCTTCAGCACAGCAAACAACTTTTGAATTTTCTTAAATATTGGAGTCATATACAGGAAGAATGTTTTTCAAAGTCATTTCAAAGAGCACTGTAACTGTTGCAGAAATGTAACTCACTTAACGCTATTCATAAAAGTGCAACTTGATAATACTACATTTGATGTGCAATGATTAATGAAAAATTGCAATAAATGGTGAAATTGTATGAAATGGCGAAATGTATATCTGAATGACTATTACAAAATATGAACAAAAATTAATAATTTATAGGAGTATTAAAGGAAGTTAGTTACAAATATTAGAAATATCTATCTGATATAGAATTAGGAAATTAGGAACAAAGAAAGAATTAGGAACAAAACATTAATTTTGGGTATTCACTCTTTTGTGTGTGGTGCATTGAATAATAAAGTACATATACTTGTTTCAAAGGCTTCTTTACAATATATATATATACATATTGTTATTCTTGGCTATCGCTAACACCATCGATTACCATTATTTTGTAGATTTTTTATCCCCCCCCCTTTTTTTTAAAGAAGAAGCACTTCGGTAATCAAGTTTATTTCTTTCATCACAATAAACAACTTTTGAATTTTCTTAAATATTGGACTCATATACCAGGAAGAATGTTTTTCAATGGCATTTGAAAGAGCACTGTAACTGTTGCAGAAATGTCACTCACTTAATGTTACTCATAAAAGTACAACTTGATAGGTACACTTGATGTGCAACGATTAAACGCAACTCGTAGTAACGATTAAAAATTGTATTAAATGGTAAAATGCATATTTGAATGAGTATTACAAAATACACTGACGGAAAAAAAATCCCAACGCAGAAATCCCAAGAAAAAAGAGAGAAAAAATTAAATCGATGTCATCTTTCAGATGTATAAATACGTCTACCAAATTTCGTTTATCTAACACAAGTTTTTCTTGGTGTTGGGATTTTTTTCCGTCAGTGTATGAACAAAAATTAATAATTTTTACGAGTATTAATTGAAGTTAGTTACAAAGATTAGAAAATTGTATCTGTTATAGTTTTATGGAAAGAACTGGGAAAAAAACATTTATTTTAGATATTTACTCTTTACTGTGCGGTGCTTTGAATAATAAAGTACATATACTTGTTTCAAAAGCTTCTTTACAATACATACATATATATATATATAGGTGCTTCTACAATGATAAAATTTTACAATTTTATACAATGTTACACAGTTTGTCACTAAACTTTTTTCAAAAGAAAGGAAGCACACAAAAAAAATCGGAAACTTATTCTTAACAATGATATATAACGTTATTTGTTAGTTTTCTCAAAAGAAATAAAAAAAAAATCCAAGAGATCAAGCAATGCATTTGTTTGCTATATAACGTCGAACCATTTATTTTCGGAATTTGAATGGTAGTGCAAGTTTTCAGGTATGGCAAAAACTTTTCAAGATTTAAAACTTTCTTCTTTGAACACAAGTGACCAAATTATGTCTTTTCTTTGGAATGAGTCCAAAAGTGACTACAGAATCGAAAAATTACTTCGTGAATTATGATTTGAAGAAAACGTGCACTTTGAAAATGTATTTTGACTTGGAAAGAACCATTCTTGTTCAAAAAGAAATCTAGATTTTTTTTATTGCATTAATATAAGAATATTCTGAAAAACGAACTGTAGATTAGGTGAATTTATTTACGAAACTTTCAAAAAATTTTGCTTATTGCCAGAATAATCACATTTCCGCTACTCTTATTTAAAAATAATATAGTTATTTCCTATAAACTACAACAAAAAATTTTAATATCTTTCTGAAAGCTTGCCATCAAGTAACTTTATTTACTGAAAAGTAAGCTTTAGCAATAGCAACGAATAACATCGATTCAGTTTAGTTCTCAAGAACCCTATGTTGACAAGCCTCGAACTTGTTACAGTCTTATTCATTCTTTCACAGTCGTATTAACTTCTCACATCTGAACATTAATCTTCATTTGCATCCCACAATTTGATAGGTTATCATTGATAATCATTAATTGGGTTTTTTTTTCTCTGGAGGCCTTTTGTCTCAAATTCTATTTTTATTACTTTTGCTTCGAAACTCCGGTTTTCTTTTAAAGTAGCATTAAGATTTATCAATAACAGTTAATTAAGCAACCATCCTAAAAGCAGACCTAAACTGTTTGTATAATGTTTTCATAATTCCAGCTCAGGTATAAGGTTTATTGGCATTTTAAACTTTTCGAAAAATGATAAATGAGCTTCAGAACAGCATTGTGAGTGTTTAAACGCCTTATTTTTGGATAAAATAATACCTATTATTGGCAAGTAAAACTTAATCATCCATTTTTCTTAATGAATAAACAATATCTACTATTTTATTATAAAAGAATTTCAAAAGTCTCTATGTATTTATGCACATTATATCGTTGATAATTAAATGAATCTTGAATATTATTAATTTTACATAGCTTAGAATTTTTGTCATCAGTCAAATTTATTATATGTCTAATTCATATGAATCAAAGCTTATTACAAATTGAAAAATATGGTTGTAAATTATTAATATTTATTCAAATATTTATCATTGCAAAATTCGCAGTTTTTAAATGTCTTTAACAGATGACCTTCCTAAATTGAACTTTTGCATAACTTCTTTAACATACGATGTGAAATATATTTTCTTACAGAATATAAATAATATATTCGAAATGGGTAAAGCAAAGCAATTAGGATTTAACTGATTGAAATTTCTAAGTAAATACCTTTCGATCTAAAATGCAAATGATTAAATTTTGATGTCTAATGAATGAATAGCTATAGCTGTATGTCTACAGCATCAAAATTGAGCATCCAGACGGTGTGTAAAAGAGAACTTCAGATTCTAGGTTTCTATTCTGAAATTTATTCCGTTTACTCATTTAATTATATTAGTGCCATGCTTACGGATTCAAGCACAGAACCAGAATATGTCACCATTTGAAGGATGATCAATTTAGCAAAACGAAACAGAATGGTGAAATCTAATGACCGCTCAACATTTACACCGCAGCGATACTCTCATTATACAATGTTGGCAAGAAAAGTTGAACCACCACAGAACACAGTGAAGAAGGTAGCGGTCGACCTGGAGATGCGGCAAAATGTGAAGACATAGTGTTCGTTAGGGAGCCTCTGACAGCGTTTGATTAATCGTCATGAACCATTCAATGTGTAACCACGACACAGTTGACCGCGAGGACCATTAATTGTACTGACTACACCTCACCTGTATACAAAGACAAATGGGTTTGCAATGATAATGAGATCGTTCGACTTGGGATCACACTGAGTTGAGTATTTTCAGTGATGAGTCCAGCAATTGTCATCCATAACATCTTTATAATACGGTGATCCGACGATATTCTACGCCCCGTTGCGTTGCTTTTCCTTTCCGGGCATCTCAGGCTTACATTTCAACAGGATAATATCCGGTTGCCTTATCCTTATTTTCATTTTTACATATTGTCAAACATTTCCATGTTTAGCAACATTGCTGGATTCTTCCACGTTTGGTGTCTAAGGAGCAAGCTCCACCACCATCCTAGTATATCGCCAATCTAACTCGACAATTGGAGAAAACTAGAAAGAGTTTAAAGAGAAATCCCACCGGAAAAATCTATTAATTTTAAGTCATTCCCAGATGGATAGTAGGTTCGCATATCAAAGCATAAGGATCATAGATGGAGCAACATCTTATTGATTTGTTGACTATCTATATTTGTATCTTCATAATAAAACATTCATTTCCCCCAAAAGGAAATTTTAATCTTTATTTTTACTATCGATTTTCGACTCCTTCTGATAAATCTTTATTTGTCGTTTTTTTATTCTTAAAATATATGAAGAATTCCTCCTTCACCTTTTTTATATGGTTATTGTAAAAATTAAGCGTCTAGAAATTTATACTTCAAGTAAAAAGTAAATTGAAGATGAAAAAGAAGAAAATACTAATTTCTAAACGTTTGTTTCAGAAATCTCATTTGTTTTTGCATTTATTGCATGCTATTTTAGTAAAACATGAAGATATAATAAAATATTTCCTTTCATATAATTTTTTTTTAAAATCTTTACTAATTTTTTTTCAATTAATTTTGTAAAGCGACGATGGAGTATATATTTCGTTTTATTTTAATGCAAAACTACTTGGAAGTCTAAATTAAGTATATAAATTTAATCTAATAGCATCAATCATAGAAGTTATATTGTTTCTGATTTATAATAAATGAGCAAAAAGCAGAAGAAAAAAACCCAAATTGGAAAATCTATTCTCAACTACACAACTCTACATTTCCATTGAAGAAAAAACAGTAATTCGGTATAAGGTACTCTGCAATGACAAACTACTGTAGACTAAACACTATTTCAGAAAGACACATATTAAAACTTAATAAACTTCTTTACGCAAACTTTTTCAAGTTGAATCTAAATTATTTAGCAGTTTACACTATATTTATTAAAAAAAATTTAAGGAAATATTTAATAATGTTTAAAATGTAAAATATACCATATTATGTACAATTAAATTGCACAATGAATATATAGACGTATTTAATGTAGTGTAAACATTTATCTCGTTTCTTATTTTTATTTTGACTCTCAATATATTTTTTTTTTATATTCTTCAAGATGCCATATTTCAGAAAGAATTCGAGAAAATTTAATTTGACTGATATTTCAGTAGCATCTTCATCTAATGACATCTTTCATAATGAAACAATGATTAATTGCCAATTCCTAAATATCACATTCACATGACAAGTCCTAATATTATATCCTACTGCCACTTCATTCCTTCTATTCTCAATATCCTTCTATTCCTCATTCTCAATATATTTCTATATCCTATCTGCCTATATTTGTATTCTCAATATCTTTCTGTCACTTCATTCTTTTTTCTTAAAATGAATAAAATCATATAATCCAATGATTTATAATCGTAGATACTTTGACCTAATTTTTAACCTTCTTCCAATTATTCTTGTAATTGAGTGTGACAATGCCTAATTTCCTAAGAATGAACAATAAATGAAAATAAAAAAATATATATTTTAAATTATATTCTGAAACTTGAAAGAATTACATAAATCAAAGTTGAAACTGAAGCAAAAACGGACATAATACTTCGATGAAAAACAATAAAAAGTCATTCCACACGAAACATAAAAGGCAGACAGTAGTTCTGAAACCGCATATATACCCCAAGATCTTAAAACATAAACTCGAAATGCTTAAGTGGGGTACTCTATACTTTATCGTTCAAATAACCTTCGCAGTTGCAAAATCCTAACTCCAATATAGTATATGAAATCGTTTTGTTTGGAGGAAGACTGGACATAAAAATATATAGATTTTTTTTAAAGTCTTGGGACGCGATGGAACATATAAAATCTCCAACTAAACGATTCCAAATTTCCTTCGTGCGCCGAAATAGCATTAAAGAATAAAATTGCTTTTACGACTTCCAGTTCTTCCACTAGACCATTCTCGATGCAGTCGCAACCTGAGCATATATTACCCTGCTTCTGGACTTCACTAAGGATTTTTTCGTATTATAATGAAGGAAAAATTGCTTCGCCAGAGAGACCTTAAGCTTTCTGGCACTTCGGATCACAGATCTTATTTGAAGATAACGAAATTCAAATTCAATCCTTCGCAAAGATTCTTCAAAAAGGAGTCGGGTGAATTCATGGAAATGTTATTTTTCGTTATTTCCTACTTGCATTTAGAATTCGAAAAGGCATAAAGATTTTTCACTCCGTATTTTTTGACAACCTCATCGAACAGAAGTACGTGATTTTCTTTCTTCTTTATGCCTATGTTTTTTTCTCCCTTTCCCTTCACCTTTCATACAAAAGGCATAAATTACCATTTTGCATTTTGTTTATAAGTGTGCAAAAGTTGGACTATGATGCTAACAAATGCTTTTAATACTTTTGTGAAAGTATTTGTGAAAAGCTGTTGCAAATGCTACAGAGAATTTTATTTTATTTCAAGCTTCGCGAAAGGAGTATACTTGAAGCAATATTTAGAAGGTTTTAAAGTAAGAAAAAGATACAATTTTTGATACTTTTATATTTAAAAAGAAACTAGTAGATGGAAGATTCGATTATGTCTTAGTTAATAATACAACTAGTTAACAATAAAATACACTTAGTTAATATACATAAAATATATATACATTTTTTTTTATCATACATGTGTTTTTCACTATACAATTAGTTATATTAATATACAATTTGTTAAAATACACACAATACACTAAGTTAAACAATAAAATCCAAAGCAAATAGAACTCGCTTATTGCAGAATATTTCTCTTAGTTTTATGCCAAAATGCAAAGCCGATTAAGTTCATTATTTAAACACTCTATGCATAGCTTAAAATAACCCAACGCAATATTTTTAATTTAGTTTAAAAATAATTTGAAATTTAACAACAAATCTTTTAGATTATTTAAAAAATATATCGTGCACTTTCGCATATATTTTTGACATTTTAAATTTTATTCGTTTAAAAAATTTAATTTCTATCAAATGATTACTAATTGTTTAACCGATGTACTAGTCTTGATTTAAAGATTTTTTGAAATTTTATGCACATATATTATTTTTATACTACTGGGTTTTTTTTTAATTAGTGTTTTTTGTGCTTTAAATGATTTTTATTTCATTTTTAAAATTTTGTTTTAATATTTATATTCTACAAAAATATAAAAATATTAATACCATAAATAGTCCTTATTTTAGATTTAAACAAACAGCAATTGATTTATAGGATGATTTACAATAGAAGGTAAGAGGATTGTAGAGTTAAAAGGAAATCACTGTGATTTTCTATTTAAAATTAAAATAAGGTCGTCCTTGATTGTAAGACAAAACAAGTTTTCAAAGAATGAGATGCAAAACTGATCTAAAAGTGTCTGTGACGGATCAGACGGTTGGCAGAATTTTCTTCCGCTTTAAGCTAGGCTACTAAGGGTTTCGATTTTCAAAAGGAAATTACTTCTTTCAAGCGTTGGGCATTCCGCTATCCTAACTAGAAAAACAAATAGATTTGCTATATAGTTTAGTTTAGTTTAGTTTGTCGCTCTTCGGTCATCTTGTGCACATGATGTCTAAACAGACAAGGACCTACAGTTTAAAGTGGATTCCGAACCACTAACAAACATCCATGCCATGGATTTGCTATATAAGAAGTTGAAATAAATTTATTATTGTTCTAAGAGAGTATTTTTCGTCTCCGCATTCGATGTTTTGTAAATTTTATTATTATTGTAATAATTAAATCAGGCATTTAAAGTATTAATTAAGTATAAAAAGAGATTTACTACGTTCATAAAAAATGGAAGCTAATAACTTTTCTGTATATAATTTCATATTGATGACAAAAATTAGAATATCATAATTCTAATTATTTTTCAGAAAAGAAGAATTATTTTTCACAAGACATTTGAAATGCGGAATAGTAATCCTTTATTGAAAATAGCAAAACTTTTTTTGATCATACATATGTTTTTCTTTCTACAATAATAGTATAGAATCTTCAATAATAATTATTCTCCTCAAATTCTTGAAAAGAATAACCTATAAAGTTATATATACTTTTCACAATTTTCATATAGCAGAATCGGAAAATCTCCCGACACATAATAAATTTTAAGCTCTAAAAATTTACAGTGAGATAATATGGATCTATCGTTAATATGGAAATAAAATCTTTTTATCATCAACATCCAAAAAATTTCTTGACAATAAAACATTTTCCTGATTATAAGAGAAATTTTACGTTTTAAAAAATACATTTATTATAACTTTTACGCTCTTATAAATTTTTCAGTTGGAATATTAATTAAAAATGACAAAATATCCATAAATAATGGGGAAATCCATCAAATTATATAAGATATTGATATTAAATATCGTCATCTCTTTAATATTAAATTCAAACATTTAACAGAATTTAAAACATTTTGCATCTGTGTTCTTATTCATGCGAAAGAAATACTTTTTGAACAAAACCCAGGTTTACTTCTTTTACAAATCTCTATAATTTTACCATTAAATTTGTCACTAACTGCTCGCTTGCAAAATAAAATATTTTAATTAAATACAACTCATCATCTGGATACTAGATTTAGAATACATCCTTAATAAAATTCGAATATATATCCTTTACATTTGCAAATGCATACAGCAATTCCATTACTTCTATCGAAATTCATTAAAAGTGAGGCAAACTACAATCATTAAAGCAGCAGTATATAATAAAGGATATATATGAGGAACACAATCTTTACTCTTGTAAATTATAGTTTTACGATTTCGAAATACTACCCTCACAAGACTGCAATGAGAATTACGTAATTTTACAGCCGTGGAAATCGAAATCCTTGTTCACACTTTCCAATAACTGATCACCAGCCAGTTCTGGCGCCTCTCCTTGGCTAAAGCAACGTCTGTTTCCATTTCTGCAACAAGTCAACTCAATAAGACCAGATGATTCATTTTTGAATGCAAATTGCCAACTTTGGGGTGGCTGCCACCTTCCTATTTCCGATTCAAGCAATCGATAGTGCGCATCACATTTGCATCATTTTCAGATACTCCCCAGGAGTGTCATGAATACATTACTGCAAAATGTGAAATTCTTGCTGCTTGCCATATTTGTCATGTGTAGATGATACTGTCGACTGCACACTCAGAGACGCCAGGAGAAGGGAAGTTTGGATTGTATTTAGCCATTCTTTCTCGAAAGCATATTTCTGGCGAATTTTCTTTCCATTTTTAAGAATAATGCGTTATTGAACTAAGGGCTTATGGAAATAAAACATTTCTAACCCCCATCAATTGCATTTTCAGTTATGTAATTATTACTTTTGGGTTTGTGAATATTTTGAATACTGGAACACGAATTCTAAACAGATGATTAGGGTATTTTGTAGCCTGAAAATACTTTCTAAAGTTGGTCTCGCATAAATCTAAAAGCACTTTGCATGTAAATCTTGGCAGGAAATATGACTTCAGTTGAAAATTTTCTTATTTTTAATTTTTCCTAAGTAACTCTACAATCACAATTTATTTTATATAAAGTTTATAGTTATTTTTCAAAGTGCTTACTATTAACTCGACAACAATGTATAGATAAAAAATCAGAAATTTTATGAACGGAACTTTTAACTATCTTTTAACTGATTTAGTTCTTCAGTTGATGTAATTAATCAATTAATGCAGATTTCATGTACTGATACTTTTCTGATGATTCAAACTTAAAGAATGTTACATTATGATATATAAATAGTTTTATTTCTGTAAAAGTAATTTAAGTAAGATTTTTATTTTTTTGAATGTATTTCATAAGTGAAATCATTAGAAGTGCCGTATTTAATATTATCAAAATAATGTTTAGTGTAAGAAGTCATTAAATTATCTTTAAATATTTTTATTATTATTTATGTTGAGTTAACTTGCTAGTTAAATATATTGGTCAATAATAAATGAATTATGAAATAATAATAAGAAGAATAGTGCTTATTAATTTTTCCATATTTTATTTAAATTTTGATTTAAAAGATACATTATTTTAAAAAAAATATACCACGAGAAATTTTAAATTGAACAGAGCAATGTTAAAAGTTATTACAGTTACAAAAATCTATATGCGAAACTTTGAAAGCAACTGCTTTCTGCAGAAAATTTCAATTTCACACTTGATTCGCAAATGCTTCTATTGCTTTTTTCTTGCACTTGCTTAGCGACAACAAACAACAACAGAATAACAATTTTTCGAAAGAAAAAAATTTACACACACAGTATTCTCCGTTTAGAAAAATCTGCGCCCAAGAATTGTCAAGTTTTGCTTGTTGTTGGCAATTCATTGTTGCCAACAAGCGAGTCTTTTTGAAAAGGATAGCACCAAACTTGCCAGAAAAAATAAGGGAATGCCGGATCTTTCTGAATATCTTAGAAAGTTAAAGGGGAAGGAAATCCAAAATGTGCCAAAAAAAATCTTTTAAAATTTACTTTCTCGCCTCACACCCGACCAATATGAGGACACCACAAAAGTCCGCAGGGCCCTGCAACACGAAAGATATGAATAGACGCCTATGTTTAAGAAGTAAAGAATGGGTAAAAGTAAAAAAAAAAGTAGGATAAAAGTGAAAAAAAGGAATCTGAATTTCTATCCCGTTGTAGTTTTAGCCATTTCCAACGTCGACTCTCAAGAACAGAACTTTCGGAAAACATCGATTCTTGCATCAAATCGACTCACGCAGAGGGTTGGGAAAGGGGCCAGCGAAAGAGAGAAAATAAACCGAACTAGAGAGCAAGTACAGAATGAAGAAGGGTAAAGAAGAGAAAAGAGGGAACTGCCTTCAATCCCTTTGAATTTCAACAAGATAGAGAAAAGTGTTGTTTTGAATGCTTGTCGGAAAGGTTCAGGCAGGAAAAGAGGCAAAAACTTCAGAACAAAGGCTGGCTAGAATTTGGCATCCTTTAAAAAAATAAAAATGTAGAAAAAAATAGGACCGCCTATCTTTCCGGATTAAACTTGCTGGACTAAGGCATGGTTTGCCATTCCCGGCGTTGCAAAAGAAGATGAGTTGAAGGAAAAAAAAAAAAAAACCTAAGGGGGAGGGAACATTTTCTTTCCAACAATGCAGGAGACGAAGGGGGGAAAAAATGGTGTAAAAATTTTACTTTTGTTTTCCCACGATGCCATTTTGAAGCCCAGACGAGAATGAAATATTTTGGAATGGAGCAAAACAAGAAAAAGTTTACAGATTAAACAGTTTAGTTTGCTTCTTTTAGAGATTTGAGACAAATTTTCAAATACTTTTATTGCTTTGTCCGAAAACATTCAGAACAAAATACTATGGAGGAAATACTATGAAGGAAGTTTGGTTTGTTTTATCGCTCTAAGGTCCTCTTGTGCACGCGAGGGTTAGACCGGGACCTACAATATAAATGGATGGACCTACAGGATTCCGAATCACTAAAACAAACATCCATGCCACAATGAGGATTCGAAACTGAAGCCTGTGATACCCAAGGCCAGAGCGTTAGCAATTGGCCACCAGTCCACAGGTAAAATAGAATATCACATACTTTAACCCATTTTACAAGCACGAACAATCATTAAACATGCTAAATGAAGTTTAATTGTTCCGTTATTATAAATTAACCATGGAATGATAATTTATAATTTTAAATGCGAATTTTAAAATATTATATTAAATAAAAGCTTTTGTTTTGGATCACGCAACGAACGCATAAAAAGTCTTCCCTCTTCAAAAAATTTGCCCAGTAAAAAGAATACTTAAGAAAATCTTGCATAATAAACAGAATCCTTAGAAACAAGCTTGCGTAATTAACTGAATTCTTAGAAAAAACTTGCATAATTAACAGAATCCTGAGAAAAACCATGCTCGTGAAAAAGAGATCTAAGAAAAAATCTGCTTAAAAATCTTTTACAAAACGAGAGGAATTTATAAGAAATGCGAAAAATGTGACAAAAGATTTTTCAGTTGTTGGAAATAATAATTAGCAAATTTAACAAAAATATAAATTTAAAATTTCCCTACTGTGCTAAACGCAACACGCAGAACACAATCACTAAATACATAGTATACAGAATACATAATATTTAATAAAAAGTAGTTACTATCTCAAAACGATTAAAATTGTGACGCCTTATCATAAATCCTATAATTAAAGCACAAGAAAGAAGGAATGAAATAATAACAACTAATAGGTATGAAATAGGTTCTTAAAAACCCAAAAAATTTAGGATAAACTGAATAATTGATAAAAAAAATAATCAATGTATAGGAGAAAATTAAACTATTTTTATTTTACAAAACATCAAAAGTTTTTGTACACACAAAACAAACAATTAACACACAAAAAAATTAGAAAATAAAGTTTTAAACTAATTATAATTCGAGCATACTATAATATAAGAATAAGTATTGAAAATAAAAATTTCACAAATTTTTTTTTCATTTTTGAATGAAATTATTTTTATACACTCATGTTTATCTTATTACTAAAACGCTTTAAAATAGATTCGGACTTAAATATGCGTGGGGTTTTAAAAAATTATTTTTACAAACAATTTTCACAATCAGTATAAGTTTGATTATTTTGGTAATAATTATATATTTTTTTAAGCCCTTTGATTTTTTTCTTTCATAATTATCACCTTAGCTCTGATTTTTAATTATGAATAGTTTTAATTATTTATTTAATAAGATATCTATGGTTTTATTTAAAGATAAATATTGATGAAAATTACGCAAAATTTAACTTGTTAAAAATGTTTTTTTTTTTTTTTTAATTACATCTTTTACGCTCCACGAATAGAGTGAATAAAAATTCCGGTCATGCTCAGGCATGTTTAAGTTTGCCGATAGATACTTTGTTGATAAGAAAAGTGCTTTCTGTTTTATACAAAAGAAAAGAAAGAGAAAAAATATTTCATCGAATATTGCAATAAACAATACTTGTGATAGTTATCAACATCCAAATCACCACGCATCTTATTCAACAATCAACTTCAATGTATTTCCTCATTAATTCTCTCATTTTTTGACATGCACTACAAAAATGCAAAAAGGAAAAGCTTTAGATGCAACCCTTTATCAGACACTTTAAGACAAGGATACTTTATGTGATTTAAATTTTTTAGCCTTCTAACTCGTAAAAAACTAAAAGTATGCTGATAAAAATAATCTTTATAAATCCGTATAGGCTTATAAAATATTCGATAACGTGGGAGTTAAATCGGAGAGTATAATGCTGCATGTAGTAGTAGGTGTGTCAAGATTAAAATGAATCTTGTTATGAGTATATTACAACACGATGACCATTGAACATGATTGTTTCATCCCACGTAGAAATAAGATTGAACAGCATAGATACTTATCTTATTATATGAAAAATATATTAGCCTCTTTCATTTTACGGTTTCTTTTTGACGCCAACATGCTGCTTTATCTATTGTTGTGCAACGAGGAATATCTGAAGATCATATATAAGTCAAAAAATTAAATAAGCAATTTTTCAGAGTTAATCAGCCTTTCCCTTAGTCTAAATTAAGGAAAAATGTATATTTAAAATAAAATTTCAATCATTTGTTGTAAACAGGACTAATTCATTAGTCAAATGCATATTTTAGATAAACAAAAGATTGAAACTGATTATTTCATTTAATTTTGTTCTATTCAATTTATAAAAGAATTAAATAAGCAATTTTCAGTGTTAATCAGCATTTCCCTTAGTGCAAAATTCTAAATTAAGGAAAAAATTATATGTAAAATAAAATTTCAAACATTTTAATTTCATCATTTTAATTTTTTTCTGTTCAATTTATAAAGGAATTAAATAAGCAATTTTCAGAGTTATCAACGTTTCCCTTAGTGTAAACTTCTAAATTAAAGAAAAAATTTTAAATAAAATAAAATTTCAAATATTTGTTGAAAGCAAGACTAATTCATTAGCCAAATATATATGTTAGATAAACAAAAACTGATTTAAACTGATTATTTCATTTAATTGTGTTCTATTCAATTTATAAATAAAATATATAATTTCACTTTTTATTCAATATAAAAATGTAGTACTTAGAAAGTATAATGCAGAAATGCAACAGCATATTTTTATAATACAAGCACATTTCATTTCTAACGATATGGTGATTAATTATTCTAAATCACTTAACAATCCGTTTTTATTTCAAATATATTAGATGCAATTACCTAGATATATTTTTTTGGCATTTAAAGCTTTAATCTAGCACTGTAATCGAAATAACTAATCCGGTGCCAGAGAAATCGCAATCTTGTTGACATATCTTCCGTGAACTTCTTTTGTGTTTTCAGAATCTTCCGCTGCTGACTGTCAAATATTTGCCTTCGCTCCACCTGTCTTTGCTTGTTCCAACCTCACTGGTCCTATTGAGAGCTTGTTGCATTTCTTAATGCTTACCCAAACGCAAATGCTTACTATTGATGTCTTTACTTTTTTCGTCTTCCTCCTTTTCTTCCTGATGAACCAGAGGTAGTTCCTTTGTTTCTCCTGTTTTTTTCTTTTGTGGCTATTTAGGCGGCTCACAACCAGTAACAGACAAAATAGATTAAGTGCAGACAGATTCTTTTTTCTTTTACTCTGATTTCCATCACTTGTGTTTCGTTATTTTTTTCTCGTCTGATACGCACCAGAGGTTATATAACTTGAAGACAATTATCGTTCGATGCTCAGCCCATTACATAGCGCATTAATGGCTTATCACAGAATTTTTAATACAAACCTTTTTTGCTTCATTCGCACATCTAAAATTAAGCATGTAGTTTTTGAGCTAAATATATTAAACTAATCAATTCTCTTATAGTTATTCCATTTTTATTTCCTCTGAAATAAAAATCCTCTTTTTTTGCTAATATTGAAGACATCGTAGGACAACTATGCATTTATTGATCGCTGTATATGAATATTTGTTAGAACATCTGCATTATTCTAGTGTCTGGATAAGTCCATTGAGATTTCTGTGTATTTGCGTGATGATAGTTTGGTTTGGTTTGTAGCTCTACGGTCATTCTGCGCACAAGACGGCTAAACAGACCGGGACCTACAGTTTAGAGTGGATTCCGAACCACTAACAAACATCCAACATAAGCCTGTGATACCACTGGCCAACTGGCCAGAGTTGACCATCAGGCAGCTTGCATTAGGATGAGCCACTTATAATTTTCCCTGACTTTTTTGTGATCAAAACTTGTTCACAGCAATATTTGGGAGTATGTTCGGCTTCTCCAACCGACGAGCATGCATCAAGGCGACGCTCCTTCGACCGGGGAGGATCCTGATTGTTCACATTTAGTTGTGTTCTTGTATGAATTTTCCCCATTGTTCAGCTTCTGTACCTCCAAAAGTGAATTATGCAAAACTTTTCTGCCTCCATCGTGCGTCCTTTCCTTTCACCCGCATCATTCCCAAACTGTATAGGGGCAACTAAGCTCTAGGCACAGTGATGTGGTGTGGTGTAGTAGTAGTAGTAATATTTGGGAGTCAAACTGTTATCTATTTAAAAAGTATATTTAAAACATATTTATTTTTAAGTACTATATGCTTGAATATTTTGACCTAAGTATATTTTTCTTGTATGTCTGCTGCAGGGAAAATAAAAATGTCAATGATATAATTTTTTTATTATCTTCTTAAGACTGCCGTAGATATATCGATATTTGAAGTACTCTTTCCAGCAGCAATAGATTTTAACGATTAAATTAATTCGTAGATGAAGGTCACACGTGAATGGCCTAACTATAACATCATTCATTGCGACAGAGCGTTGAAAAGTAAATTACTATTCGCTATTTATTATATACTTGAGATGACTTTTTTAAATATTTGGAATGTGAAGTAATGTTGAAATAGATGAATCTGCTTGTTGTTTTTAGTAAATGTTAATTCCGATCTTCTGTTATCTTATGCCCTTGAAGCATTGATATAAAAAAACGGGCTATAGCGGAAAGCTTCGTAACAAAAAAGTAAATGCATTATGAAGAATGCATTTTTTTTTTAAATTCCAATTGCCATTTTTAGAAACAAAATATTTTCTTATATAAAATTTTATTTGCAAATTAATTTACATTTAGCTTTAGTCAAAAAACTTTTATATATGATTTAAAAATGTACAAATTGTACAACACAGACCATTATGACTTAGAATTATGAAAAAATCCTTCAAAATTTTAAGCTTATCTTATTTTAATTGTCAATTCAAGGAATTTTTTCATTTAATTACCAAGTAAGTTCTTTCAAACGTCAATGTTAAACAATAATGAGATAATTACTCCACAGATTATTCGCAGTTTAGCATATTCTTAAGTAAAATACTTGTTTTTTCTGCAACATTAAATACATAGTCACTCCAAAATAAATGTTTTATTAAGCTTTCGAAAAAAAAAATAACTTCGTTACTGCAACGCAAAATACATTAGAATATAGTTAATTGTCGATAATAAAAAGCCATTAAAATCATTAAGCAACTACTTAGCTATTCATCGACCTAGTCTAATTTATTTATATATAATCAAATAGCAGCATTCATTTTCCAACAACCATTAAATCTAATTATGATTTCTTTTCGACTTCATCACAATGCAATTTATTTGTACAGTATAAACACATTCGTAATGAATATCGTTATTTAATTTATAATTCAGATGGTAAAAGAACAAAAAAAATATAAGTAATACAACCATTACTTTTAAAAATAAAAATAATTAAGATAACACTACGCTAACGTCAAATTAAAATACAATAAAGCAGCTACATAACGACCTTCGAAAATAACCTTCATGTTCCCAAAATGCAAATGTAAACGAAACACTGTGTACCTCTTGTAATAAAGAGGTAAACATTAATGAACTCCTTTCGTGGAAAAAAATAAATAACAAAAACGGTGTCAAGCGCTTTAGCAGCTGCCATGAATTTATACCGTGAAAAAGTAGTGATAGTATTAAACACTAACCGAGAACAAGACCCTTAAAAATCCAATTAATATGCTTGAAGAATAAAGACAGGGGCTACTGAATTGGAATAGGAATACTACAAGCACGGGTGTGATGTTATTAAGTTTCGCAGAAAACGTCATAAAAAATAAACTAGATTAAAAGGCTTATCCAACAAAGTTAGGTAGGAGACGAAATTATGCTGAGCTTGCTCACTCATAATTTAGGGCTGCCATTTTCAGACTTCATATAAAGCGTAAATGACAAGTAGCGAACATGAATTTTTTTTTGGAAAGGACAGATTTGCATCTGTTTTTTCTTTCTTGTTTATTTTTATACCCCTGTTTTCTATTTTCTCTAGAACACAGTTTTACTTCCCCGCCTTTCGTGATTCTAGTTTTACAACGTAACAGCTGTGACGACTTTGACGTCACTAACACGAGTCCTTACATATTTCTATCAACAGGTTGCCGCGCCTCTATTAAGAGGTGATGGTGTTCCCTCTTGTTTTTTATGATAACGAACGTTTGCGACAAAGAGGTTAACTTTTCGTTTTCGTCCTCTTTTTTATTTTTATATTTTTTATTTTCTGGCTTTCTCTTTTTAATTTGTTGCTTTATCTTTTATTTCTGAGCATTAAAAGGATCTTATAGGATTGGGTTTGGAAATAGATTTAAAAGTAATGGCGAACTCCTATAAGTCTTTATAGCATAAAGTAGATGAGTTGATATTGCTTGAGAGGTTATGATAGCTTAGAGGCATTGGAAACAGAAAAGGATAAATTTTAATACTACTGTTACTATATCAAGCATTGGGAAAATAACAATTTAAAAAACCTGAAGCACATGAATCATGCATATTGTACTGATCAAAACGACACAGACAGATTCTAGGTAAGTTTAAATGTAAATTATATTTTGGTGTTAATTTGTCCAATTACTCATATTTTGGCTAAATAAAGTGTTAATATACAACAATAAAGTAAAAATTATTCAAATTTTTGTTATTATTCTTTTAAATCAGATTTGTATTTTATTTTCTTGGATTTTTGTGTGATTAATTTTAAATCTTTTTTTCTCACAAAGAGGTTAACTTTTCGCTTTCGTCCTCTTTTTTATTTTTATTTTTTTCTTTACTGGCTTTCTCCTTTTAATTTGTTGATCTTTTATTTCGGAGCATTAAAAGGATCTTCTAGGATTGGGTTTGGAAATAGATTTAAAACTAGTGGTGAAATCCTATCAGTATTTATAGAATAAGGTAGATGAGTTGATATTGCTTTAGAGGTTATGATAGCTTAGAGGCATTGGGAACAGAAAGCGATCCATGTTATTACTAGTGCTACTATATTAAGCATTGGGAATATAACTCTTAACAATTTTTAACCTTATTTCTTGAAACACATGAAACGTGAATATTGTACTGATCAAAACGACATTGACATACTCTAGGTAAGTTTAAATACTAATTATATTTTGGTGGTAATTAGTCCAAATAAATTGTTAATGTACAACAACAAAGTAAAAGTTCTTAAAATCTGTGTTATTATTTTTTTAATCAGATTTATCTTTTATTTTTTTAGATTTTTTTTGTGAATTAATGCTACCAGTAAATTGATTAATAATTATTTTTAATGTTACCATTAAATTGATTAAT
>BPLQ01000787.1:278017-299778 GCA_021605075.1 Caerostris darwini
AATTTTACGCTTTAGTAGATTCAACTGGAAGACTGGTAACCCTGAGGAGTATCGGGTTTGCAAAAGCGGTTAAGTGATCGAAGACTTTCATACAGAATATCGAATCTAAACAGTTTTCAAAATTATCTTCAGAGTGTCTAGGGCATTTACAATATTTGGTTTAGTTCATATCTCAGATAAAAGAACAACTTCAGTTAGGAAACTAAAACTATTTAAACCCTCGTCATAGCAATATTAAAAAGGTGATATATCTTTCTTTAAAAAGATTTCAAATACCCATATTATACGTAAAATAAAATCTATAAAATACGATTTTGAAGGAAATATTTTACATGGTGAAAAAAATTAGAAGGGTCTGATGGCCGAGTGACTAGCGCTCTGGCGCTTGGTGCCACAGATTCCGGGTTCGAGTTCTGGCGTTGCCATGGTTGGTTATAGCGATTCGGAATCTACTTTGAACCGGAGGTCCCGGTCTAATATGACTGTAGAGTGTTTCGTAAAAACAAAACATCTACCCTACCCCGTAAAAACAAAATATCTCCTGTCTCAAAAACTGCCAGTAGGCAGACGGCCTTGACCCAACATGGGACTTTTGCCCCACTGATGATGATGAAATGAATTAAAACTAATAAACAACTCAAACAAAAGTGATTTCATTCGCAAATTGAAGGATACTTTAAAAAAAAGGCAGTTATTGGCATAATAGAATTTTTATTAAAAATATATTAAATTATGAATGTCTTCAAGTAACGATAAAGAATTATAACTAATAACGATAACGAGTAACTAATAACGACTTTTAAAGAGTCATAAATCAACTGTGAAACTTAAATTAGGTTTCATTAATTATATCTAATCAAGTATTGATATGCTAGGTTACATGTATTTAAATTAAATCATTCTTTCAAACCACGTGAATTTTTTCGATAAGAATTTAAAATAATAATATTTTTCAACCAGTAATAATGGAATTTTTTTTCTTAATATAAATAATTGTTGACACATTATGTATGCTATTCTCAAAGTTTGAAATGAATATAAAACAAAATTCCCATTTATTGATTTAAAAAATACAGAATTTTCAAGTCCTCATTAAAGACCAAGTGCACAGTTGGTCATTATAGGAAATAAAGATAAAAATAACCATAGTCACTTATTTTTGATTTGATTATCGTTCTTAACCATCAAAAATTGATAATATTTAACCGAACAGAAAGCATCATTAGATTAGTGGGCGACCGATGCCGGTTTATGTCCACACTTGGTGCGCACATGTAACTACCACTTTGCATAAAAAAAAAACCTTAATTACATCTCCACAAAGTAATTGAATTTTGTTCGCCTTGAGCCTCTTGTAAGTGTGCGCCATCCGAAGAAAATTTCTTCAACTGTTTGCAGTAATGATCTGATGAGCATTACCACCTTTAGCACTTGAAAAAGTAATAGAATGTTAAAAAAACTCTAGAAAAGATGGTCCAGATAAAGAACATGGAGTGAATTTAAACAAATCGGGTGACAATGTGATTGGATTCTATTTGCTGTTCTTAACCACAGATTCAATTTGATGTCACGATAGCTTTGATTAATTTGTTAGTGTGATAGAAAAAAAGTTTTGCCAGACAATTACTAAAGACAAAGAAAAATAAATGCATTGAAAGGATTTTTTTTATTAAAAAAATATTCATATTAAATTGGTTTAACTATAAAAACGAACGATTTTTTTTGACAAGCAGACCACAAAAGAAGAGAGAGAAAAAAGCCAGTATAATATTGTATTGTAATTTTCTTTCATTTTATTTGATTAATTACAAATGCAGTAATGAATAAAAACATTTAAACTAGTCTGTACTATTGTTTAACTATCTAAACAAATTCTTACACGAAAATTAAGTAAAAGTGTTTGAAAATACTTATTTAGTTTGAAAGAAGAAATGTTACAATAAAAATTAATCTCATGGGGACGTATACTTAACAATATGCAGAAATATCCAAAACATAAACAAACGATAAATTAAGAATAAGAACTATTTTCGATAAACATTTGAAGGGAATTCAAATTTAAACTCGTTTAAAATAATGATAATTTTATTTCAAAAACATATTTTTCAAAAGTAAGACAAAAATAATTCATGTAAAAACACCCGTATGATATTGCATTCACTATTCTTCCATTTTATTTTATTAATTGCAGATACAGCAATGAATAAAAACATTTAGAATTGTTTATACTGTTGTCTAAGCAAATTTTTACTCGAAAATTAAGCAAAGGTGTTTGAAAATACTTATTTAGTTTGAAAGGAGAAATGTTGCAATAAAAATTAATCTCATTGGAACGAGTACTTAACTGAATATGCAGAACTATCCAAAAACATAAAACTTTCAGCAAATGATAAATTAAGTATAAAAATTATTTTCGATAGACATTTGAAGGGAATTTAAATTTAAACTTGTATAAAATAATGATGACAGCTATAAGACAAACGCAAGAAATTCTAACTAATGGTAATGATTATTTTATTTCAAAAACATATTTTTCAAAAGTTAGACAAAAATAATTCATATAAAAATTAAATTACACGTAAGAAATGAAGTACAGTTAAAATCCTTAAGCTTTTCCAATTCTTTGTTTGGTTTAATTAAGGGTCATAAAAACTTTTACGTAATATTAGTAAAAAATATTTTAACACGCTAGTTTTAAACAAATACTTAAAGATAATAATAACTAGATTAAGTTTAAGTGTGAAGTAAATTATGAGCGAAGACATTTCTTAAATGAATTCATTAACGGCTGGAAAATATTCATTATTTGTAACAAATATTTCAAAGAATGTTTAATTATACAAGAACGAAATACATTTAATTCCTAGATTAAATCAGATTCGTTAAAAATGGTGAGCAACAGACATTGAAAGCAGAAATATTAATAAGAAAACATAATGAGACATGAAAAACAGGATAAATAAAATATCTAATTTTTACAGAGCATTATAATATTTGTCTACATTATAGAAAAACAGGTTAAATATTAGAATTAAATTATATTCCAAAAGTGAAAATTTTTTACAGACTTGGAAATACATTTAATTTATTACATACTTTGAAGAAAAACAGCAAAAAAACCCATGTTTAATTATAAATTATTTAATAAAATAAAATTAATTATTTTAAGTTTTCGTATTCATTTCATTGTAACAGGCAATGTGAATGGAAAGTGTATTGATTCTATATATACAAAAATTAAAGTATAAATATGCATATACACATATGTACATTTATGCTGGATTATGGGTTTGCTGGAAAGTATATACATGCCTTTTTAACAGTTCATTTAACTTTTCGTGTGTATACAAAGGATAAAAATAAATAATTTGATAATTTAAATAAAAATAACATTCCAATGGAATTAGTGGAAAGACGACAGCGAATTGATAAAAAATAGATTGAACTGCAATAACTCAAAAAGTTCAGAATCAACAGATGTAAAAAATTAAGCCCACCCATTATTTCTTAAATTTAATAAAGAAATCCTTTTATACTGGATTGTTTATAATAAAACATTATTTTCAAAAATTATGGTGTAAAATGTTCCACGGAAATGAAATTTAAGCTACATATAACATTTGAAGATTAAGAACCCTTGGAAAAATCTTGTCTGTTTTTAAACTAAATAAAAATTCTTTTTACATCATTTCCCCCAAAAATATTAAATGATTTCTCAGTTTGTCGTCTTCCTTACAAGTTTTATTTCAGTTTGACCATTTTAAGAAATGCCACTTAAAAAATGGAAGGCAACTGCATATCATAGTACGAGAATTGAACTCATCTTTTTCGAAGCTTAACAGGAGTCTCGTTTAAAGTAGAAGGAAAAGAATGTCCCTGTTTAGCCTCTCGGCTCTGAAAAGCTTTACAAAGACATTTCTTACTGTATCGTGTCATATTTACTGCAAGAAAGTCTTTTGTTGTGCTATGGAGCAAAAGTCGTAACAGCGAATTCCATTTTTGTCTGCCATGGCACGTGACTTCATGTCCTGGACAGGCAAGAAAAGCATTTGAATAAATTGGAGAAACATTGCTATCTTATGCACGTCTTCGTCTCTCTGGTTTGCATTGTAATTTTTCATGTTTCTCAAGAAATATTCGTGTTGTATTAGTTTTAGATAACTTGAAAAAGGATTTGTATTGAACATGACAGATAAGGATCCAACAGTTCTTCTATGCTTATTTTGTTTTCCATTTTTTAAGTTGCATTTCGTATAAAGCCAGAATTTGTAAGTACGTTTACAGAATGATTTAACATGATTTCAAATTCTTCAGGTATTTAATGTACTCAAATAAATAGATTCCTGTATTTTTAACTATAATTAATTTGACTAATTATAAAATGAGATCTTCAGTTTTCTTCAAAAAAATTTTTAATTACTCTCACTCACTTAAACATGTAAAATAACGTTGTTTCCAGTTAGTTCCTATCAAAATTTGAAAACAATTTTTCATAAAAAATGTAATTGTAATTGTATAAAACTTAACAGTATTATGAAGAAAAATCAATGGATATCATTGTAATTGAATGGAATTTTTAAGTTTTAAAATGACAAAACAATTTAATAAAAATTTGATAAAGGAAATAAAAAATTAACAGAAATTTGATTAATCAAAAACCGATATCATTGTTAATATTATCTGTGAGAGATTCTTACCATTTGAAACTATAATTAATCATTAAGTTCATTAACGTTGTTTTCAGTTATACATAAATATAGAAGGAGAAAAAACATGAAAAATCATAGAAATGTAATCTGTAAAATTAACTAACATTCCAAATTTATATTCGTATCTTAACAATTTGTAAAACAATCGTAAAAATCGAGACACAAAAGAAAATTTTAATTACAGTTCTCCAACAAAACACTTTTTGCAGTAAACATTGGACAAAATTATAATTTAAGTGTCCAAACATTTTGTTTTTGTACAGAAACTATCTCCTCGTCAATAGATTCAAACTACATAAATCCCTCTCATGGGAGATGCAAGACCATTTTATTGCAAAAGCATATCTAAAATCCACATTTTCTATAACAAAGAAACCTTTATCTTTAAAACCTCTTCCAGTTAAGTAAATTCCAACCAACATATAAACCCTTGCACACTAAGACATACATATTTCTTTTTTTTTAAGATATAAATGCCTTAAATCGCTTGCGGTCCGGAATGACAATCGACTAGCTAAGCCTGTTCCCCGATCGTCGATTTAAAAGTGTTGTGGATATAAAACAGTCATGCATTTTATTGGTTTGAAGCATCGATGTTGCTCAAGGGTTTAAAAATGTTGTAAGTTTTTTCTATTAGAATTAAAATTATATGTTACTAGTTCCATCCCAAAATCTGTTAACTTATTAACGTTATTTTTCATTGCTAAATTACAAGTTTTAAGAAAACAGATAAGTAATACATTACATGATTTATAAAAAGTAAAAAATAATTGCTCCAATATATACCACGTCACTTCTTCTTAGATATACAAAATATAGAAGTCAAATACTATTCAATTGTATTCTTAATACATATGTTCAGAACTAAAAATTAGCATAATTTTCATATGAAGTACATAAAATCTTTAGGAATAATACTTAAGCAGTATTTTCTGCACGAATTGAAATTTCCACAACAAATACTTATAATGCAACAAATTTCCACAACAAATAGTGCTTATGAATAAATAAAATAATGCTATTTTTAAAATAAAAAAGGGTTTTTACTATTTCATATTATAGTGTATCATATTTAATGTAAAATATTTATAACACTTCCTAACAATAAAAAATGAAACCCATTTTTTTAAATGAATAAAAATTGGGATAATTATTAAATAAAGTAACTATCACATTTTAATTTTTAAAGTAGCATTCCATTTTCTAGCTGTCTTACTTAAAATGCTATTAGATGTAGTGTCGAAATTAAATTTTAGTTACTTCTAATAATTAGTATTAAAATTAAATAGTTCGTTTACTTAAATCTGACACAAAATATGATAGCATTTGATAACATTTTCTCCACATTCGAGAAATTTGTCTGAATTTCTTCATTAGAAATAACGCAAAACATGGCTTTAATCGGAGCTTTCTAACTTGATTAAATTAATCGATAATTTGTTTTATCGTATACTTTAATAGTAGAAGTAATATTCAGAAAATTTAACTAAAATTAAATTGCGTTATTAAATTAAATTAAAAAACTATTTCTAAAATTACTAAAAATATAATCATATTATTAAATTAAATTAAATTAAAAATTAAAAAAGTGCTACTAAAATTACTAAAAATAAAATTACTTTATTAAATTAAATTAAAAAAGTACTACTAAAATGACTAAAAATAAAATTACATTATTAAATTCAATTAAAAATTACTACTAAAATGACGAAAAATAAAATTAAATTAAAAAATAAAAAACTACTACTAAAATTACTAAAAATAAAATTACATTATTAAATAAAATTAAAAATTAAAAAACTACTACTAAAATTACTAAAAATAAAATTACATTATTAAATTAAATTAAAAATTAAAAAACTACTACTAAAATTACTAACAATAAAATTACATTATTAAATTAAATTAAAAATTAAAAAACTACTGCTAAAATTACTAAAAATTAAATTATTTTAGTATATTATTTACTCGGTCTTAAAAGAAAAGAACAACGTCAAGATAACTCTTCTGAATTACAGAAATCTTGAAGTTCACCTCTGGATCCTATAATACACCAAATACCGGTTTTCTGAGAATCTTATTTAAAACTATAAAAGAAAAAAAAATTATTGTACAATCCAATTTCATACTTTAATGCTACCAAGTAGATAGGGGGAATGAAGTTTTGAGGATATTTTTCACTCTCGCCACGATTTTGTCGAGTTGATCCCATTAGACACTTTGCTCGAAAGAACTAGTTTACAAGAACCGAGACATTAAACTCATTATGTCCCACGACGTAGACTCCAAACACTCCGCAAACCACAGACCAGGTGCAAACGCATTCTCATAAAGAGATTTAAAGCGAGTAAACCTGTTAGCAAGGGATGCCGCAAAGAGAAAAATAATAACAACATTGGCTGGAATAAAAGGGATAGAACCCACAAAAAGAAAGCTGCTGATGGCATAGACGGCAAGCGTAAGAAAAAAAAAAAGTGAAATCGGAAAACTAGTTTGGTGGAAAAATTTTCTCGACAACAATTTGTAAAGGCATCTCCCAATCCAAGAAAGACCGGTGGAAATGATCCAAATTGGGGTTCTTAAATTGCATCAAATCCAGATGTTTCCACATTTTTTTTTATTCAAATGCCGGTCAGCATGTATTGACAGTTCACACTCGACAATAATTGATGGTTTTTGCATTGAAAAAAAATAGAATAGAAAAATGGAATTTAAATAAAACTGATTAAGCAATTATTGACATATCGATTTAAAATTTAAAAAATTAAAAACTATGTAACTACAATATATTTGAATAAGCCATGTCTCTTGTAAACTTTACATTTAACAAACCAAGATCTGTTGTTAGTTTTTGTCATCAAGTTAAACTGAATAATTCACAATCGGTTTAAGAAATTAATTTTCAACTTTATTGGAATTTAATATAAATTCTAATTCCCTTTTAAATTTATTTTTAAATCAAGAATTGAATTTAATTACTAAAAAAAGTTTACGATTTTGAAATATTTAAAAAAATTGAAGACGAAATTCTTTATGAAATGAAGTGATGACAGAAAAATATCCAATGATACTTTTCATGTTATCATATTCGAGCTTTATTAACACTCTTTTTAGCTTCAAATGCCAGCTCTTTTACATTTAAACAACGTTGGTTAATTAAACTACTGTTTCTTGCACAGTTTTAACACGAACCAACAGGCATTCCTTCAAAATTGCACCAACTGTTTAAGGGTGCGTTAACAGTAAGTTCATTGATTTTTTTTGCCACTGAAACAGTACTCTTGTATATTAAATGCGACCACCAAATATTGGATGCTTGCTGTGATGTGTGTGTCCAAACAGAACTAAATGACTTCCAAGCATAGACATTCATGTTTTTACCATAATACAAAGATTTACATTCGTCCTAAGGTGTCTTTTATTTAACACCTGCTGTGAATTGCCGTTAAATCAACCACACCACAGGGGACAGTTTGTGTGTATTTAACACTACATTGCCCACCTTGTTATTTTTGTACGAACGAAGTAGTTATGCCAATTGATGTTACGTACTTGGAACACCTGCGAACACTGCAGGGGGAGGAGTTTGAACAAGAACCTATTCATGGTGTAATATATGAACAAAGGGAAAACGGACAGTTAAATTTCATGCATCAATTTTAGAAGATCATCAATTGATGTTCAGCTATAAAAAATTACAGAAACGATTTATTTGTAGTTTTAAAACACATTATTGAGATGACTGCATGTAAACAACATGGAAAGTTATAGGCTATTATGAGTTTGCAAAAAAGTTTATTTTATTATTCATATATAGCATATAGTAACATACTTCAAAATAATGTAAATCCATAGAATTTGTAATGAAACCTATTTTTCATGGTATATTTCTTTTATCATGTATTTATTTAAATTTTTTTCTTCCGTTGGGATATAAAAATTAAATAAATAAAATAAAACAAAAGATTAACAATTATTTTTCAACAAAATTATTTTTTTTTTCTAATAGAACGAGTTGCAATACCAAATAATGAGAAGAGAAAAGTCGCTGAACAACTACTAAAAATATATATTTTGGTAATACCCGGTACCTAAATTGACGAATAAAAATAAGTATCAATACAACCTACATTTCACTTTCAAAGATGCAAATCCCATTTGTCGTTAAAGACTTGCATTTTTTGTAACGGAAACATATAGAAATGCAAATTAGTTTGCACTTTTATCCAAAATAAGAAAGACAAAGATCCTTTTTGAGAGTTACGATTTAATCTGGCAAATCTTTACAACTATATCATCCAAGGTAGAATCGATATATACCTTTATTCAAACATAAAACGCAAATACTTAGACAGCTCCTTGCTTTAAAAGATTGGGTTAGTGTTTGCATACTTTTGGAAAGGATTTTAACGTATGCCTTTGTTCTTTATAGATTCAAGATTTCCGAATTCAGAATGATAAGAATGAACAGAACGAGAAATAATGGAATGTTAGACAAAGTGTTATATACTAAGCATAGCAAATATACAAACATTACAAATTTTCAAGTGTGTTTAAACAAACGACGAAAAGTTTGCTATTTCTAATTTAATTTATAATGACACAACATAAATGCATAATTAAAGCCAATAAATTGATGGAATTACAACTATTCTTAAATAAACCAATAAGATGGTAAAATTTACTAATTGATATAGAAATAGAATAAACATTGAACAATGTGTATGTTTATCTATAAAAGTTGTTTAATATAAGTTGTTTCAATTCTGCATAATATAGTGTTTTATGGTAAGGAAGTAAACTATTTTTTAAATATTATTTAGGAAACTTTTACTTGAAACGAATAAAAATAATTTTATAAGTGTTTAGAAATTCAAACATCTTTTTTATTTTCATTATATACATCAATACCTGTTAGCGGTTTTCTTCTTTATTAAAATAAGCAATAAGAAGCCTGTTATATTACCTGGATATTAGTATTTTGCAAGTATATATAGATACAATCTTACAAATGTACATGTTTCTTTAAAACCAAGCTAATTACCATAAAATATCTTATAGTAGAAGAAATCTTACGCAATGTCACTGTTAGTACGTGTTATATTCCAGCAACTATATGAACATAATACTAATTACTGTCAGGTAAATGTAAAAGACATATGTAATAAAGATTAATTGTGATAATTTTATTTAAAAAATAATGCACTAGACTGCAAACAATTTTAAAAGAAACAACTTGACTATTTGGTAATGATGTAACAGTTTGTGCAATAACATGATAACTATACAAATTATTCAAGTTTATTTTATAAAAATTGAATTATGGCGAATTGAAATTAAGGTGTATATTATTTCGTTAATTAAATATTAAATACACTAATAATACGATTCTAATAAATTCAACATACACACAAAAAACACTCTTTCAATTAGTGTCTCAAAAAAAGGAGTTCATTATAAAGATAAATTAATTTTTTTTCCGTATATTTTTTTCCAAATTAATTACATTTTTTGATGCTAAAAATTGCTTTTGTATCAAATATAACAGCGTAAAAAACGTGGCATATTAATACTTCTAAGCATCATTTAATTACTATAAATGCTACCTATAATCCACTAAATTAAAGAAAATAACAGCAGAACGGGAGGGGATCAATTTATTTTGCTCAAAGTATTATTTAACAAATAACATCAGCATCAAATTAAAGTTGTGTTCATTACTTCCAACAGAAACACGTTAATTGCTTTAAACATGTAGAGTCTGGCAATTTTCTCAGACAACGGGTCCTCCTTTGAATATGCTACTGTAATAGAATGTTGAACGCTACAGTACAAGCTTCAGTTTAATCCGATAATTTCTGTCACCAAATATATGCTCTAAAAGACATTACATAGACATTCCTGCCAGATTAAATTGACCAACTGAAGCATAGCATTATCCGTACAGAATGTGAGAGATATTGTAACTTTATAATTGTGGGAGATAAAGCGGAATTGTTGAAACTTCATATATCTTTATTCTTAAAACAAAATATTAAAATTATATACGAAGTACAGAATTGCACAAGATTTTAGCTATACCTTGAAAATGAAAGAATATATTTTGCAAGAACACTTTGAAATTTCATAAATACAACTTTTGAAATCTGTATAAATACAATAATATTCAAACACTAATGAACATTATTTTTAACACTTTTTTTACTTTATTTTAAAACTTTATTTAACAATATACAATTATCTTATGTCAAAATACGATACATTTATTTGACAATGTTTATATCGTGTGTGTGTGTTTATGTGTGTGAGTGCATGGGCTTTGTTATTTCCTTGATTGGACAAATAATTTTTTGTTAACACAATCACAATTTTCATGAGATTTTCAATCAGAATTTCTCTTCAAAACATTTTTAGATCATACAAGATTTATAGATTCATGAACATAAAAATTCATCAACACATTGTTAAAATTAAAATCATATTAAAATTAAAGAATTTTCAAAAGAATAGGTTAAGAAGACTGTACTCACTAAAAGAAATAATGCTACGCTTCTGTATTCTCTTTCAAACAGGGAGCAAATTTTAACAGAAGACTAGAATTGATGGGATCCAAAAATCTCGATACTTTTAGCTGTCATCATCGCACACTGAATGGTATAAAAACTATGAGCTTTTGATGTAGAAATTATTAACCCCAAATGTGTTGTTATATCTAAATGTCTATATCTACAACCTATATATCGTTATACATGACGGAGGATCCAGCCGATTTGTACTGAAAACACAACCTTTGTCCTTGAGATGGGCACTGATCATCATCATACTGATTTGTTCCAAAGCACCAATCAATCGCTAACAACCCTTGCAGATTACAAAATCGAAAAGCTGGCTGATGATAAAAAGTTTTTTTTCCTTTTATCGATACATTTTTGCTGCTTATGCGATAACAACCCAAAAATCGACCAATAATTGCTTATAAAACAAACAACAAGAGATTAGCGGGGAAAATGTCAAGTGTTCCGAGAAAAATCAGGGAATTATTCAAGCCTCTTTTCCACGACCCTTTCCAATCGCCCCACTTGTTTGAAGTGAGTTTGGCAGTCTCCCAAACACCAGCAATGAATGGTCATCAAATGAAACGACCTTAAAGTTGCGAAAAAAAAAAAAAAAAAGAAGAAAGAATAATAATAAATCTTACCAAAAAAAGCATCCGCAAGATTTGTTGAATGAGGAGATCACAAGTACCGGAGTATCAGCTTTCTCAAGATCTTTTAAAAACACCAGCTTTCTGTAGCCATGGATGGCCAAAAGAAGAAAATTGAAGATTTTTTTTAATGTGGTGTCGTCAATGGGTTTGGACATTTGGAGTTGTGAAGAGAGCAGAAAAGTTACTTCCGCACTTCTAAAGGACTAAATATAAATCGGCATGTCAATTGCGAAACGCAAGGGTTTTAATAATAGGACACTTGAGAGACGCCCAACTTGTGGAAGAAGATCGACATTTCCTGGAGGATGATTGAATCTAACGAATATCAACGGTGCAGAAAGGATTTCGTAATGTAACGAGACAAATGGGAGAAATGAAAAAGTTTTATTTGGTTATCTCATACTAATTTATCTTGTTTACAACTTAAAATATATGAATTATCAAGATTAATAAAATAAAATATTACTTACTTTAATAGTTTTTAACTTGGTTTAGAAATGTGACTACATCTCAGACAATTATGAATTAAAACAAATTTTGTAAATGTAACTAATAAATTATATAGCGAAATATGTAATGTTACATATTTACGAACTATATTAGGCTTGATCAAATGAATGAATAATAAATTCATCTTTAACTGTTAATGAAATGAAATTGAATTGAATACGTCTATATTTGTCACGAATAAAAATTTATTAAGTTTATGAATTTTTGTTTTATTTCAATTTATTATAGAGTCACATTTAAAAACGTTCTTTATTTCATTTAGTAAAAATAACAGTTAAAATTTAAAATAGATTATGCATTCGATATATTCTGAAATTTTACATGCAAGCAAGAATTAAAATTACCTTCAACATCTATATCGCTTCAGATTTTCGCTTTACAACAACACTAAAAACTTAAATTTTATGTCCACACAGGTACACGCATGCACGATATATATATATATATATATATACATACTTGTTGTTAACATTATAGCAAATTAAAATGTACTGAAAAATTTAAATGTAATACAATTGAATTAGTTGTATCTAATAAACAATATGTATCTAATAACAGTGAAGTTAAGCAAATTTCAAAAAAGGCTTCCTAGAATTCAGTCAATAACTTCCAGCTACTATAAATCAAACGAAGAACACTTTTCTATGAAAAAAAAAATGTGTTAAACTGAAGAGAGAATAAACCTCTAGCGGCCGCAAAAAGTCTGCATTAAAGCAAACACTAAGCCATGCAAATAGGGCAGACGAGTTTTTTAAAGGTCAAACCACAAGACACACCTGTTTCAGCAGAGCAATATACCAACTACTGAGTTAACAAGCTGTATTAGTTTATATAAAGCAATACAAAAACACAAGATCTCTTTATGCAAAAGACAACCCACACAATTATAATAATTATAATTCACTGTAGCCCAGGCACGTGTCAGTAATTTTGAAGAGGATTTTTCAAGTGCAATATGGGTCTTTGGCCTTTCCCCAAGCTAACTGGGCTCGCCGAAAAACCGGATTTGGATTAGACGTGTGAGCAACATACGAATCCAGACAGCTCCCAGCCCAGAAAGAATTCACATTAGCCGAAAAGAATATGTAAAAAAAATAACAATACAAATGATTGTAAGTATAGTAAGTGGATGACTTGGTTACACGAAGAGATTAGAAAATTATTTACATAAAAACATTATCACAACAAAGCGATTTAAGGGGCGAAATAGGGTGATCTTGTAGAGGATTTATAAAGATAAGTTTGCTTGCAATCACCTTCAGTGTGAAACTTGACCTTGATTGAAAGATCTTGTCAGTAAGGTAATATTATATAAGTTCTTTTTGAGTTTTTCTTATGTAAGTTCTTTTTCAATTTCTTTTGGTTCTCACAATAATCCTGCAGGAACAATTGTACACCATATAAAGAGACTTATGATAAATGCTTTCAGTGCAAAAATATATTATTATATTTGTGTACCGTATTTTAAAAATGTGAATTTTAAAATATTCATTCTTTTAAGTAAAATATTCATAGAAATAAATTGCTCAACAAAGATTTCAAAAAAGTTATTTTAAATAAAAATTGTTATGCTTGACATAAATTAAATACAGATTGGGAGAGAAAATGCGCTCGTATTTTGAAGAAAGTGAGCATTTGTGCAGCAACAGGGTTGGTATTATTTTTTTTTTCATCGGCACATTCAATTGAAATCATTGTAAAAATTACTACCAGTTCTTTCCCAAATGAAATTGAAAAGGCTGTTACGCGTTGAAAGATGGGAAAACAAACCTACTGGATTGCTTTCTTCGAACTGAAATCATCTACAAGTCATTCTTTTTCTTATCAAAAGAAATAAAACGATTCCTTCTTAATACAATTTCAGTCTTTAATTACATTTTTTTCAACCTGTGGATGTTAGAGGATTTGTCAACACTTTTTCCCCTCTTTTTCTAGAGCAAATATATGTCGAAATATTTATCAGTAAACGTTTATCGTCCAAATACTTTCGACTAAGTCAATCCTCTCGAAAACTGTCGAAGGAAATGAAGTTCTACAAAAAGAAATACATAAAAACAAAAAACACTGCAGAAGATATCGAGCGAAGATTCACAACTTTACCTTAAGAAAAACAAATCTGTAGGAAAATGTGTATACTTTAATATGTGCCATCAAACTCAAAATATACTTTCTCTTTTCACTTTCTCAAAGAAAAGATAAGTAAACTATTTACTTTCAGTAAGGCTTACTAGTTAATGGATTTTAGGCATTTGGATTTGCAAACAATATAAATGAGCAATTTGGGGGGATTATTAACATGGAACAGGATGGAAAAAAATATTGTCTTCAGTTTGACCTTCAATCGCTTTTCAAAATAATAAAAGGGGTTGTCTTTATTATTATCAAAAATTGCTATTACCATGAAGATTTTACATCATACAGATTCAGAAAAATTTTAACGTATATTCCATTTTCCTAATCTGCAGTAAATATTTAAAAATACGAATCTTTATGATTTTTGTGTTTATGTACAGTTAGATATTATTCAAGATTGATATATATATATATATACAAAGCTGCTATAATGCTAGTTGATACCATTATATATAGGAAATAAATTGCTTCACTTTCGACAAAATCAAGCCATTAAAAACTTTGAATAAGCTTAGAATAATATTATAAAAGGAATTTTTCGGATGCACAATGCCACAGATAATGTAGACAGATTGAAAGCTTTTATAGTATCTGTAAAATGCCAGCAATGAAATATTCATTTTTAATTGACTCAGCCAGCGATTTCTAACACAGAGAAAGAATTTTATAAGAACATTAATCTATTTATCAAAATGACCAGATATATACACTATTTTTTAATGTTTAACTCTTAATTATTTTGATATTTATAGCTTTAAACTAGATTATAGTAAGAGAATCAGTGAAATTAATTTTTGTAAGTTTCTATTCTTTATTTGTTGAGTTCATACACTAAGAAATTAAAAGAAATCAATCTACGACAAATTATTTATTTTGTTCAATAGTGATAGTTCAACACAAAAAAGGTTATTTTTTATCTTGATTAGTGTATATCCATTCGTTTGACTTGTAAAAGAAATACCAATTAATTTTATTAAATTGCATATTCAGTTCATTTTTGTGTTAACAGAAGATTAAAACAAAGCTTTTGTAAAATTATAACATTTAAACTCAGTTTTTGTTAAATTAATTTAATAATATGCACTAAAAATGATCACAAATTTGAAACTACTTATTACAGTAAAGTAAGCCAAGAAACAACAAAAAAAAAAAAGCACATTTGGATCCTGATTTATTATTACTATTATTGAAGTTACGAAAGTAATGATTATTTTTAAAAAAATCATTGGAAGAAAATAAATTATTTCCTGGTTTGGGTTTCAACTATGCAGAATGATGATTTGTTTTTTAATTTGACTCAATCTAAATTGCAATTAGTTCCATGAGCTACAGAAATTATTGGATCATATCATCGGATCAATTTGACAAGCAAAACTTCTGCATAGTATAATCCTCTTTCTTTCAGATTTTTTTTTGTTAAAATATAGGAGAAAACATTTTTTTCTTGTGCTACCAAAATGAAAAAAAAATTTTTGAAATGTGTTAATGCTTTTTTTCAAACATGAATAAAATTATTTAGCGAAGAAAAGAATTCAAAGACTTATCTTCTAAAGGAATCATAGTTTTTAAATAACTTTAAAAATGCATCATAATTTGAATAAAGAACATATATTACTTTCACATTAACAAAAATTCGTTTTTGTCACCGGTTTTCAACAGAAAATAGTAAAATACAGATTACGAAAAAAAGTGAAATAATTTCTATTTTTGCATATATATTAAATTAAAAAAGAGAAAACTATTATCAACTAATCCTATATCTGTATACATAAGAAGGCATTAGCATATGAAAAAAAAAATTCCATTTATTATTTCATAGAAAATCTTTTCAAAGAATTCCTTTTTTTTTTCAATTGTCAGATACTTAAAATATTTTTTATAACAATAATGTTCCGTACTTAAAAAAACTCCCAAAAGTGAAGAAATTGACAGTTATAAATCATTAAATTTCAAGTTGAAATAATTACAAGAAATATCACTTAACTCAATTATTCAAAACTTGACAGTAAATATATTAATTGACATTAATTTTTTCCTTCATAAGAATTGAATGCATACTTAAATTGCACATTTCTCTTGAGAAGTTATTATCGATTAAGTATGCCTTCTGGACTAATAAATAAAATTATTCTTTTAACAACAACAAACTCATTAATGACAAAGGTTCATTCATTACGAGCATCCAAAAACTAATTTCCGCATAATTAAACACTTTATATTATAATGAAGGATAGGTAAATTATTTCCTGAACCTCATTGCAGCTGAACAGTGCTTCAGGCTGTTAAGCAATTATTATAAAATTTTCTTAAACTCGTTTATGCTTGCTTTTCTATTTTTGTTAGATATTTATGTATTCTTTCTAGAGTAATAAAATGGATCCAAAAATATAAAAAGATTAAATGATACTAATTCATAACAGTTTTTAAATCCCTAGCAAATTTTTTTTTTTTTTTTTTTTTTAAAAAAAAAAAATTAAAAGCAATTTTTTAAAAAACACGAAAAAAAGATTAATAAGGATTCTGATTGTATTATAGATTAGGGTTTCAAGAAAACTCTATATTTTAATAAAATGGATCCCAAAATATAAAAAGATTAAATGATACTTATTTATTAATAATTTTTAAATCCTTAACATTTTTTTTTATTTCACAAAAAAATTTAAAGTCAAGTTGTAAACAACCATTAAAGATAGATTCATAAGGATTCTGATGGTATTATAGATAAGGGTTTCAAAAAAATTCTATATTTTAATAAAATGGATCTCAAAATATAAAAAGATTAAATGACACTTATTCATAACAATTTTTAAATCCCTAACATTTTTTTTTTATATAACAACAAAATTCAAAGCCAAGTTGTAAACACAACAAGATAGATTCATAAGGATTCTGATGGTATTATACTATAGATAAGGGTTTCAAGAAAACTCTATATTTTATTTTTTTACCAATTAAAAAATCCAAATAATGTATTACTGTAAATTTTCATAATTAATCATAACAGTAAAAAAAAAAAAATTCGTCGTCTCTCTGTTTCTTTAAATTGACGATACTTAAGAATGCAATTTTGGCAATTGCAGACGGAACGGCTATATCATCGAAACAAGATCGAATCTTATTTCAAACGCAAGAAGCCGCGATAGCGTACAGTTTGGATGGAGAAAAAATAACGGTTGTAAATTATCAATTAGGTATCTTCCTCCTCCAAGTAGTTTTCGTTCAGACAATGGAAGAAACAAAGAATTCTGCTGAGAGACATCGTGTGGGAAGGAACCCCAGCATTCTTTTAATCTAATTACCAATTCTTCTAGCTGGACAACGATCACTTTCGTTGCTGCCTCGCATTTGAAGTCAATGGTAATGAAATCCGAGCTTATCTAGAACACCAAGATACACAAAGACGCCATTACTGGCTTCAATAAACAGCAAAGAAACCGCAATGTTTGGGTACAGTTTAATAGGCCCAAACACTTCAAAATACGTTTGTTTTTATGGTATAAGAGACCCAGTCAAAAGTCTTTAAAAATATTATATTTTTAAATTACTTTACGTTATACAATTTGCTTTTGGCAGGCCAAACTCATATTATATTATCATACAGCTATACAAAGAATGGATTAATACCAACACATTTGAAATTCCAACAATCGTTTCATCTTAAAAAAATGCTTCAAACAAAGTCCAGATCTTATAATTCTAAAACCAACTTATAAAAGAAAATTTAAGACAATTTATTAAAGACATACCTTACGTTTCTTCAGACGGAAAATAAGAACATCTCCGAATAATTTTCACAAACAATCTTCTGAAGTAAATTGAATTTTCTGAAGTATTAATCACAAATAATTTTCTGAAGTATTAATCACGAATAATTTCTGAAGTCACGATCTCCGAATAATTTTCACAACTCTTTAAATCTCAATCATAAACTAGACATCACAAAACTATCATAAAAGGAAGATATTATATTTTGGATGAATATCGGATTAAAATATAAAATCCTAACAATAAAATATCACGTTAGTGTAAGCAAATATTACACTATTTAAATATTGCTGATATCCTTATTTTTCTAGAGAAATAAAGCAAGTCGTTTAAAAGCTGAACACATATTTCAAAATTGTTTACATAAGCTAATATCTTTCAAAATTATTAGTAATATTACATTCAATAATTTTACGAACATCAGGTATATTCTAATCCGTGTAACGCAAAACAAAATAAAAAGTTTAACAAATATTGTTAATGCAACACTATGGAACTGCAAATATTTTCAATAATTCGGATACAATTCATAACTAATTAACATTATATTCTAAGGAATTAAAGAAATGTTTGTTGCATAATTTGTAAGAGTATACAAGCAAAGAGTTATGAAATTTCACGAATTTCTATGAAATTCGAACGAACAATTTTAACCGAGAACAAATTTGAATGGCTCTATATAATGAAATTTTGCAACAAATGAACAATGCATTTTAATTGTGAAACTAAACTTTACCAATGATTTATTCAAAAATCTATTTACAATTTACAATAAAATTACTAAGCATATTTTACACATTAACATTTAAAAAAAAATAAATATCTCGAGATGTTTTAATTCAGAATTAATGCTGAAAACAACAAATAAAATTTAACAAACGAAACTAAATATTTCTGTTGAAATTTATTTGGAGATTAGTTTCCAATTAGGACATTAATATAACTTTGATTATTGTTTATTTAAAATAAATTAAACAAAAAATATATCAAGTTACATTCATAAGATTATTTCTTTAACATCAAAACTGAATAATTTAAAAGTAAAAAGGAATATTGTTTTCATCATGATTAAACTAATAAATTAATCTTAAGATTTATCTTATTGTTAATAAAACATCATTACATGCTATTCCAAGTAAAAAAAATAAATATAGTATGTATAAACTGAATAATCGAAGATAATTAATTTTGTCGTTAGCATCTTTCGAATTACTCTATATGGAGGATTCGTAATTTTTTTTTTTTTTTGTTGTTCTATGTATCCCCTTTTGCTAGAAAATGAAATTAAAGTTATTCCATTATATTAAAAAGTAAAAAACAAAAAGTACGATGCAATAATAATACATGATGTTTTCCCTAGGTACATTAAATAACAATAAAATACTTTATGACAAAAACAATCTGTTATTTTGATTGGTAATTACAGATACAGTTAATATTATCATAATTTATCGCTTACGTTAATATAATAAATGGTACATTTAGTTAGAAGTGAGTGGAAATAAAGCTAATTATTTTTTTTCCGCATCCAAGCTCATGTAGTATCCATGAGTCGAGCCCATGGTCGCCTCGAATTAACCTTATGTACTCCTGGCTAAGAGCCCATGTATTAAGTAATTTGATGGTTTATTTTACGATATATTATATCTCGTTGGATTAAACATATTTTTTTCTTCTGAATGTTAACAAAAAGGCACAAACTATTGAAGGTTTGAAAGAATGATCTCCGAATAATTTTTAAATAACTTTTTAATAAGGCTTTTATTTAATTAGCAGTATTTATTTAATAATTTTCATCTGAATAGATATATTCTTTAGAAAGTTTTAATTTTTAATGTAAGTCTATTGTCATATCAAATATTTTTTTAATACACAGCAAGCAAAATAATACTTTGACTGTATGACCAAAAATGGAGTTCACTAATTAGCTTTCTAAGAAAACCATAATGAAATCTAGCGACTATATTATGCCGGGAACTTTTTAATTACGTCATTAACCGTGGATGATTTTCTTCCATCGAAGCTATCGATTAATCTTTGCCTTCGAATTTTTAATCGATACATACATGATAGACCGTAATGATTATTGATTTAGGGTTAATTGATTTTTGGATGTATTCGTATATCCTTCGAGATGAAAAATATCGTTTTCACCCTAGAACTTCCAAAATAACAAGATGCTAAAAAAATCGGTAGGAACTTTTCTATGTTTTTTAATTCCTTTTTTAAGTTAAAGGTAATTTAGATAGAGAAATTTTTTTAATTATTTTTATCGAGATAAGTAAATAATTAGCAACTAATGAAAATATAGGGAAATGACGTAGGAAATTAAAAAGTTATTTTTTAATTATACTTATTTTATTTTATATATCATCATTTGATTGTATGACATTATAAATAATCGGTTATCAATATCATTATTAGAAAAAACTGCTATTAAGCTTAAGTAATTGAAGTCGTTTTTTAAATAATTTGACAAAAACTGAAGTTTTCTGATATGTGTTAGTAAATAAATATTTTAAAATACAAGTAATTTAGCTGGGTTAAAAAGAAATCGATAGATGAAGATAGGGCATAAGCAAAAATCATTTTCTTGCTAAAAATTCATAACACCTGAATTTTTAAAATGACATAAATTAAGAAATGATTAAACAAGTCGATGCTTTCGCATACATGTTATAAAATGTTTCACATAAATAAAATTTTCTAAATATGTTTCAATAATAATGTTTTATAATCTGTATTAAAATATTAAATTTAATTAAATAAATAAATTATTTCATTAAAAATAAATTGAAAGTTCATCACAAATATAAAAACGAAAAATCTATGTTCAAAAATTAAATTATTATGAAACTGAAACACATGACGATGTAAGCACATTCGAATGCTGGGATCTTTGAACTCTGGTCATTCGCCACTAGAGATATGTAGCAGATTCAACGCTACCCAGGATGCCCCATGGGAGGCTTGCTGCCCTCTATCTGCTCTATCTACGGACAGCACATCAAAGGACTGGTTTTTTAACCTAAGAAGACTCCTTCTTAACCGTCCACTCCTTTTTAACCTAAGAAGACTCCTTTTTAACCATCCACTCCTTTTCTAACCTAAGAAGACTCCTTCTTAACCGTTCAATCCTTTTTAGACTCCTTCCTAACTGTCCCAATCTTTTTTATAACCTAAGAAGACTCCTTAACCATCCACTCCTTTTTTTAACCTAAGAAGACTCCTAACTGTCCACTCCTTTTTTAACGTAACAATGCCCCTTCCTATTATAGACACAGAATCATTCCATCATTCCGTTAGGCTTCTCTTGTCTAGTTTCGAACCCGGTACCCTATAGTTCGAAAACCCAATGCACTATCTACCAGGTTATACCATGCTCCTCAACATGTTCCTAATAGATGAATAGGCCACAAAAGTTTAGAACATGTTTA